>WEDG01002769.1:0-19460 GCA_017591395.1 Schistocephalus solidus | reverse complement strand
GGTTTTTTTCTGTGTTCTAAAGGATTTGACAGCACCCAAGCAGTGCCAAATCAATAAGCCTATTTATTTATTTTTAAATACCTTACCGCAGGCTGCTTATGCTTGGCCCACATATATCGATGACCTGACGTTTTTCTTTTGTCAGAATTATTGCTGTTAACGTTTATTCTTTTATCATTTTTGAATGTGAATAGGGAGCTCAAGGGCGAAAGCCTAATTCCCTTATTAAAGTTACTTTAAAGTGACTTAAAAGGGACTGTTATTGGTTCCGCTAAGCAGCGTGTCAGAGCAGGAAGTGAGTCCCATTGTTGCGCGGGCAGAGGAAATCGCCGGTACAATCGATGGACCGATGAAAGTACACGCTGTCTTTTGAGCCCTCAGACACCTACGCGTAACGCAACAGGCAACCAATCAGAGCGCGGGCGCGAGTGGTGGTGACAAAACAAGCTTGATTCAGGTGGCCTTGCTATAAAGGCTTACTTTTTTGATGTTTTTGTAACTTCTGGCAATGCATCTTACCATTTTCGGCATTTGTCGACGAAGACACTGGATTCAGAAGAACTTCAACCAATGAATTTTGAACCAGCTAATTATTCTTTTTTCATTGACGGTCCCATGTCAACAGTCCTGCTGTAGAAGAGGCACTGAAATTTGAAGGAGTTCAAATAGTTAAATACCATTCCTGAAGCTGACCCCGTTGAACGCGAGCATCCTTAATCTAAGCCAATGAAACCTGAACGCAAGATACTGAAAACCCCAGAGGTTGTACGAAGTTGTCGTTGTCGATGTTAGCTCATATCAAAGCCCACCATGCGGCTTACAAAACGCCGGATGATATATTAAGGGCGCTTGCAGTAACCCATTTAATATTAAAAGTTGATTTTTAGGTTGACGTACGTAATGGCCTCTCATCATCCGAAGCACAACGTCGCCAAATTCAACTAGGTCCTAACGAATTCAAAAGCGACCCTCCTGATCCGCTCTGGAAGAAATACCTAAGACAATTTATAGAGCCCATGATAGGTCTTCTTCTAGCTTCGGCGGGGGTTAGCGTTTTGCTGGGACAGTTTGACGACGCTATCAGCATTTCTATGGTGCGTGCATTTTACTCACCTATATTCATTTATAGGCGATCTTGATTGTAGTGACGGTTGGTTTTATACAAGGATATAGGTCGGAAAAGGCTGTTGAATCGCTTAAGAAACTTATGCCTCCAAAATGTAATTGGTGAGTTTTGTTCCTTTACCCTGCATTTTTAAGCCTTCCTTATATTTGTGTATCAAAAAGTCCGTACTAGCGATTGAAAATTTTAGTACTGCAGTTAACCATATAGCTAATTACACTCACTATCCCTATCCCACGTTTTTTTGTTTTTATATGTTGGAATCCCTTGTAAAATATTTAATATATAAGAGATTGTTGTCACACTCAGACTTCCTATGAAACATCTATCCCTACAGGTTTTTCTAAGCGATCAGTGATTACTAAAGTTCTCATTATTACTACCAGAAACCCGATTTTTAGTTGTATACAAAGGGAACACTGCCTCGGTCAGTATCCGTTATTTATGGCTAATAACAACTGATTTTGCTTTGGGGGTACTAGTTCATAGGGCTGGGGGAGCCATATCTACCTTAGTGGAGTAGCCATCAAACTGACCGCTGCAATCAGGAGGCTCCTACAATATAATTAATTTAAGGTTGGAATATATGTAAGGACTGACCACCGAACTAACTTGTTACATATTTCACCGTGCGCCAGTATCTGAAATGATTTATTCGTCTGCTCGAATATGTGCGCAGCGCATGAAAGCTGAATTCTATACACCACATTACTAGCTCATTTTTAAATATTTTATCCACTTAGGCACTTAAACTAATTATCTCGGAGTTCTTTTCAGACCCTGTAATCGTCAAAAATATTTACAAGCTCTATTTTTATTCTGTCAAAATTAAACAGCACTACCATTATCGTATGTCACGATCTCTGAGATCATTTGCTCGCCCAGTTTTTTTTTAAGTTTTCATTATTGCGGTACATCTAGCTGTTTTTCGGATAAACAATAATGAACTTCCAGTTTAGCGTATTCCGTCATAACAAATTACATAAATATTGCAATCCTGTCTTAAAATCTCGCTTCATGGTGCCCGAATGATTAACTTACCATACCCACTTCACGTTTTTCTGCTCTCTTGCTTCAGCATGCGAGATGGCACACTACGTCATATACTAGCACAGGACCTGGTCCCCGGTGATATTGTTTATCTCTCCATCGGTGACCGAGTGCCAGCTGACCTCCGTCTGATTGAAGCCACAGACGTTCGAATTGATGAGTCAAATCTGACCGGCGAAACAAAAGCTGTGACCAAATCCTCTCACGTCATAACTTCCGCCCGCCTCTCCGATTCCTCTCTGTCAGATCGAGAGGATTCAAATTCAAAGCTCTTTGACGTATTTGTAAATAGGATTGAAGACCGTCCTCCCGCCATATCCAACGGTAAGCACATTCCTGCGTTAAAAAATAATTGGTCTGCAAACCATGTCCAGAAAGTGGTGTCTAGTGTCGTCGGTTTCAACCAAAATTCCCGTTCAGTGTTATATTTATGTGGTGTTAACCAAAATAATGTGTAAACGTTTGCTAAGGACCATTTTTCATATTTGCAGTCTAAAAAGGCTGATAGAAGGGTTCTATCTCTCAAACAGCTTCAGGCATAAAAGACGTCATCAAGCTCGTTGCAGTTTATTTGGCCAGGTGATGAGCTGTTATCACCCTATATGAACTTCTCTATAGTAGTTTTATTTCCTTTCAGTGAAATTTTTCGCAACGTTCTTGCCTCAGTATTGTCTTTGCTAACAAATTTTAGACGAAACAACGATCACTTTTGCTGACGAACCTTCCCAGTCTTCTTATAACCAGGCACGAGGAGCCCACTTATTGTCCAACATTGGCTTCATGGGCACTCTTGTTCGTTCTGGAAACGCGATTGGCGTCGTAATAGCAACCGGCGAAAACTCCGAGTTTGGTGAGGTTGTGCGAATGATGCAGTCCGAAGAGGTAAAGTTAACTTAAGACTTTACCGGTTGGAAATACTTGATAACAACTATTTAGTCTTAACCATTGCTACAGGAACACTTGACATGCCGAAATACTTTTGTAATAGTATGACCAAACTAGCTTTCTTGTCAGGGCCTCAGAGGGCTCGTTTTTTACGCCCTTAGTTCCAGTTTACAATCGAATTCAAGAAATCGGGTTACTTTGCCCCCAACTACGCAAGTTAAGTCGCAAAAAATGAACTTGATATAGCCCCTTTGTACGTTGGTAAACACTTTTTTTCGCAATTTATTTATTCTTACGTACAATTTTGTTATTTTTAACGAAAGGCTCCGCGAACACCACTACAGAAAAGCATGGATCGCTTAGGCAAGCACTTGTCTATCATCTCCATCGCCATCATTGTATGTATCGTTCTAATTGGCCTCATTCAAGGTCGTCATTTTCTGGAGTTAGTCACCATTGGAGTCAGGTATGTCAACAATTCGCATTTGTGTTAAAAAATTATATTTTTTACACGCTTAGATAACCGGTATTCTTTTCTCTTGTTTGGGGCATATGCCTACGTTTAATTAATTAATGGAATTTTCTATTGGGCCGATAACTGTAACAATCTCCCTAATAGAGGCCAAGACCTCTTATGGTATGATCAGTTGTAGTGTTAACCTTGAGTACATGGGGCCGGGCTTTTTATCTTCAAATAACTAGTATTCAAAAATTTATATTCCCATAGCCGAACTCACTTAAAGCTACTCGTCCAAAATTCGTAATTTATGTGGGCTTCAAAATAAGCAGTAATTCAAGCACTATGTTTAACTAATGCGAAAGAACGGTTTGTCAAGTTTTGTCTAGCATAAACCAGCTCTTGTCACGCCAATTAACCAGCCTTGCTCAGTAGCATTTTTTCCTTACATTGTTTTCACTGAACAAATTGTGCGGAACCGGCGACCTTATTGGGGTTATGATTTCCGTTCTCACAAGTTATTTGAGATAAAAGCGGGATGGGCTGTCTTTACGTTAAATGTTTCCTCACATGTCCCAGTGGACGTTAGGTAAGAACCCTTCGTCACTTCAACGGTTCGTCTCGATACTTCTGTAGCCTGCGATTACGGCCTGATCGATGGAAGAAGTACTTTGGTGGTCATCATTGCGGTGTATCTGATGTTGTCCCCTGAATATAAACCTTACCCACAGTTTACTTTGCCGTGAGTGAAGTTCGCATGTTGTTCTTACTGTCGGACAACAAAAAATTGCTGTGGGTGGTTGAAGTCCAGGTGGACATTTAACAGGCGAAAGTCAGGATTGGAATTGTGATTCATCGCAAAACGATGTAAGCGTAGTCGCAGGCAGTCTGCGTATACCCAGCTACTACAAGTGCTACATACCACTTCAAATTCATTGTCTCCTATACTGGAGACACAGATCGCATGAAAAGGCAAACTGGCATAGGTTGTTCGTCGTTGAGTCGATTACTTTATATTAAGATCGCGTAGCTTCGGAGGTTTGGAGCGTCGTGAGCTGCGTTAGAATGGTTTGTCCGGGAGGTAGTGTTGGTTATGTGGAGGTGTGGAGACATCAAGCCACATCGTTCCGCGTTCGGAGCAGGTAGGGAGAGTTCATAAACTGGAGGTATTTGACCATCGCTGCTTGAGAACCATCCCTCGAACGAAGTAAATGCAAAGTTAGGATCCAGTCGGGTGTATCGCGCATGCACGATCCTTTCGCCTTTGCCCAGCACATCGTCCATGCCCATCTCCAATGGTTTTGACTTTGTCGTACCCGTCGAGCGCCGTTATTCTGGAGGGCATTCTGAGGTAAACACAACAAAAGTCTGTTCCACAATGGGCCAAAAAGCGCACAAGTTGCAACAGTGCCAACTTCGTTGGTGCCTATCGAGCTGTTTTATTTTCTGGTTTAGGGTTTGATACCTAAAACATGTGAGTTTTATAGTGCATATACTCCTAATAATTTTATCAGAAGTTGAGGACGCAGTTATTTTTCGAAGTAACACATCTGGGGACAGATGAATTTAAGCAGTTCTGTCTAAATTTCTTGTATTGGCCGCCTGCTCTCTTGAACCCTATTTCTTCACGCAGCTGATTGCACAATCAAAGAGGTATTGAGTGTCCATTGCCCACTTTCGCATTAGACACCTAACCGGCTCAGACGGTGGCCTGAGAGTAAGAGAGTGAGGTCGACGGCTCAGTGCATTTTCCTCACTATCAACAATCTGACACGCTTGAACCTACCACGGTGAGCTAAAAGCCGTGGCTTGGAAGGTTGCCGGCCGACGGGATTACTCGGAACGCATGATTAGCCCATTTTGTATTTGTGTAGAATGGCTGACTAGCGGACTAAGAGTCAGGTTACAATGGCTCCTTAATATGGACCTTATGGCACCTCCACCCAGCTGGGATCCGAATCGCCCATCCCTTGCATTGTTGTGTTCTTGTTTGTGTTGAACCACAGTGCGTGGGCCTGCGCCCTCTCCCATCTCCGGTCTTCTTGACTCTGCCTTGACACCGGGCCCAAGTGGGGAGAATGAGATAGATGCAGCGCAAGTCACCGTCCCTGCGCCACGCTGCTGTGGAGCATATGGTGAACATAATCGAACCCGACGGTCGAACTTTCGATTGTCCATGTTGCATTGGGCATATCATTTTCCTAGACAGAGCCGGTAAGGACAATTAACACGTTTAAGTGAATCACGGGGCGTATTCTACGTGGTTCTTTCAATTTTAAAATTAATCTTCCCAACATTGCTTACTTCGTTCTGCGTTTTCATTCCGTTCGACTATCTCAGTAATCATTGAGTGCTTACTTTCCAGAGTCCCCCAGTGGCAGTTGCGATAAATTCCGACAGCTTCATTAGCCTTATTAGCATACTATGCAGATGACCTTTCGTGATTGCGGCCTTATGTTCCTAACTTCTGAACTGCGTCTTTGCCTCCTGAGGCGACTGCACACTGTGAAATAATCCGATCTTAATGTTGACCCTAGAAGCGAATAGTGGGCAACGAAGCTCCCTAAGAAGTATGCAAATAATGTTTTATAGAAAAATTAAAAGAAAAATGGCGTAAGCTACTGGCCCGGTTGCTCATTAATAACAAAGTTTTTTTTATTAATTGCGGCTTTTTACTTTCCTGAGAAATTACTTTGTAACTTGGAGCAGATAAGCATATTCAAGGGTCTATAACCGCAATACTGCTGACAGGCAGTCAGTATTATAACTTATGAAATTATTCACCATACTGGCCGCAAAGGTACTAGCTAAAAGCCCAGACACGCGTGTTTTGCCGGTATTATGTCGCTGCATGACACAGCTGCTAGGGGTTCGGGGTCCCACTGATGAGCCGAACCCCTCGAAGCTGTACCATGCAGCAGCAAAATATATGTGAAGCACGTGTCTGGGTTTTTAGCTGTACTGCCGGTATGGTGAATAGTTTCATAAGTTTTTATTCACACTAACGTTGGAATACTGTGCAGACTTAGTGCTCTCCGCATATAAAATGTGGCTGTTATGAGCCCACAATATTTTAAATAAACTTCACGCTTACTGTTATTGGTTTTTGCGCTCACTGTTAACTATCAGGGGCTTCCTCAGGACATCTATGCTCATTCTGTTTATGAATGTCCCAGTGACTCACTTCACATCTCTGAAAATCTGTTAGAAAGTAAAGACAGCAAAGAGGGCAGGACAAATAAAGTCAACAATTGGAGAGGTTGACGGTTCTAGTGTGCGCCCCGTCTCTTTATGTACTTAGTTTTTTGTGTAGGTATCATCGGAGAAATTAAGGGTCAAGAAGTTGTGTTTTATCTTCCAACCCGTTTGAAGATTCCAGGGCTGATAAGGTTTTGTCAGCGAGGTTTATCGCTAACATGGAAACCGTCCGTTGAATCTGCGAGTATTGGTAAGTTACGCTTAAGTCAAGGTTTGCGGAGTGTTCCTCCAACCATTTCGCTCTCAAAGTGTGAGTTTTAACCACGTCAAGAAGAGACTTGGTGCATATGATGGTTTCCACGTGAATCTGTGTGCCCCACCTCGGAACATGGGCAGTTTGCTTTCGACCTAGTTATCAAGTAGGCGTCTTCTCGCTTTCTCGGACATATCTCCTGTCGCCTGTATTGAGGGCTAATCATATCTCCCCTTGTGCAATATAATTCGACCAGTTGAAAGACCGGCAAGGCAACCGTCTGTGACCCTAGCACCACTTACTCGTCACTGTTGCGTTTAAAAAATACTATATGCTCCATGTGCGCAAAAAGGAACAAAATCGGTCTGAAGATCGTTCATCTAACCCAATTGGTCTGAATTTGCGTACGCAGACTGTCAGACAGGCCTCGCCCTTATGAGAGGATATTTATCGTGATGATGGAGGTATCTAGTAGAAATTGAAGTAGACGTGGCCTATAACTTTGCTTACCTAATCACCAACACCACCGTCTTCTTCTTCTTCATCCTCGTCTCACTTACGCCTTTTTATGACTTCCTCTTTCATCCCTTGTCCCCACCCGCCCCATCTTTTTCTCGCATTTAGAAAGCATTAGAGAAAGGGGCTGAATCATGCATTTTTCCATGCCTGTTCTCCTTTGTGCGTTTTCCGTCCCGTTTTTAGCACCAGGTCACACAAATGCTATTTTCTTCTTTTTATGTAGTCTTGCAGTTGCTGCGATTCCAGAGGGTTTACCGATTGTGGTTACTGTTACTTTGGCGATTGGCCAAATGCGCATGGCTTCGAGGAACGCAATTATCAAGAAATTGCCAGCTGTGGAAACACTCGGTAGGTGCCGCCTCTGAGCGCTTTTGCATATGGTCTACGGTATCGTCCATATTTCTTAGGGCCAATCTACAGAAAGCTCTCGAAACGCCTTGCATTCTGTTCATTCAAAAAGAGTCGTTCTATATGAAACTTGGCACATGTTTTGGCCGTATTTTGATTCTAAGGGGTTGTCTCATGGGTTTCTTCAGAATGGTCTCCACAGAAATCCTGTTTACGCGAAAACACACGACTCGTTCACCAGAGTAGTTAAGAACGTTTTTCAATATTAATATTGCAGAAGCGGGTTTGCACTATACAAGCGCGGAGTGTAATTACGGTCACCTTCGGCTTGCCGGCCACTGTTTGAATCTTTTTAAGGTGTCGAAATTTGATGATGCTTAACTCATTTGCGGCAACCCACCACTTCCATATTATATATTTTCGACACTTACGAGAAGTCAATTATTTATCCTTCAAGATGTTTTGACCAGTTAAACAGCAATTCATTTTAAAAAGTACTGAACATATTGAAATCCAAAAAACGTTCACCTGGAACTAAGTAGAACTACGAACTCCGGTAGAGTGCTCTGCCGGCCGATTTATCAGCTAACTCCTGTCGGCTTTACAAAATCTCACGTCTTCATTCGTCATACAGTATACGCTGCCGTAAGATCGTCTAAAAACCTTTGCGGTACTTATAGTGGGTAACCAAACTCACTAAACATTGACTGAAATCCTGCAATGTATTTCCTATTAGAAAGAATTAATTAAGTGAAGTTGTAATACTGCTTAGCACGTAACAGACTCCTAACGCACCTCAATACACGTTATGACCCTGGCGTACGAATAAAAAAAATTTCTGATTACCTTTAAAACTATTGCCGTCTAAAGAGGACTAATTTAGTATTGCACGTTCGTTTTGCTACTGTCTTGCTTTTATAAACTGCATCATATTTTATAAAAATATTACGCCAGAATTCGTTTTTATACTCGTTTTGTGAGAAATCGCGTCCTCCCATTTCTGCACTCGAAGAAGGGGTGTTTTCAGCCTTTAAACGTTTCCCAGTTCTCGTATTGTTTTAAATTCCACCTGTTCTTTTAATTCCGCCTTAGGTTTCTAAACTACAGCTTTTCGTCCTGCATCGGAGCAAGATCAGACCCACTTGACCGTTAAGCAGAAGCTGTCTTGTGTTTATATATCTTCACAGAAATGAATTGGGTTGCCTTCCCTAAAAACAGCATTCTTTAGGTGTAGCTACGATACTGCTTGCATTGCGCAGTCTAAACATTTCGCATAATTACAAACTTTTCATATTGGAGGAAACATTTTCCTTAAGACGTAATTCCCTGATTAATCGACGCAAAGATGCTTGCTTCGCACATTATTTTAGCCTCGATGGAATTTATACATGCACCAAAAACAGATAGAGTAAATGCGCTATCTATGCGACTATCTCTTATCGAGCATGATTTCTACAGTTTGCTGATATGATGCTCATTCAAAATTTATCATTGATGCGTTTGCGAGGTTCCTTCCCAGTCGAAATCATATTTTAGCACCGAAGTAAAGTTCATTAAGTTTTACAGGTTTGTTCACCTACTGTAGCGGCACAATCTGCGATGTTGTTACGCAATTTCGACTGTCGCCGGACTGATTCTCGGTTCCCGGTTTTTCACCACGTACATTCAACAAAGTCTCCACAGTAGATGATCTATGTCATGCAATATTAACCGGACGTCGGAAAGGTGTCTTCCAGTAGAAATGATAACTTTAATGGGGTTGTGAAATTGCTATCTTTGCCGAATAATAAGAATTTTGAATCAGCTTCTTTCCGACCGCTTGAAAAACGACACCGTAAAATGACTACTTAAGTAGTACGATTTATAACGTTTATTTTCGATGCCTTTTTAAATTCAAAGTGCATTTGATAGAAAAAATGCAAACAGATATTCTTTCATATACCCATTCAGTCGAAAATTACGTCTTCTTTAAATTTTAAACTTGGAGAAAAGGTATCTTTCAGTTTAAAAGTTTATAATTCCCTGATAATTTTGCACGTGACCGGCTGTTGCACTTGCGTTTAGCGTTTACAACTTACTCGCTGTGTGCATTCCGTTTGCGAACAACCATACATTTCTCTGCAATATTAAGATGCTAGTATATAGGGTTAATAGAATTTTGCAGTGGGGGTGTACCACGTCGTATACGTGTTTCATAAGCGGCGGACATGAATGCTGTATGAATGGTCATTTCACATTTTTAAAAATTTCATAATCACAAACTTTTTAAATCCGAAGATGTCCTTACTTAAAGTATAACATTTGAATAATTTTCCATCAAGATATAAAATTTCTGTGAACATTCTCTACAAAATATGCTCCCATTTACTAGAACATTGAACATAAATTTTAAAAAATGACCACTTCGTAAGTAGGTGTTTTTAAGGTATGATTTTTTACTGGCGACTGAAAAAAATGTTTGAAAACGGGCATTTTGGGATTACGCTGCATGATGACGGTTCGACCGTCGTTTTGGACGATGTCCACCGTTTACCCTACTGCAGGGTGCGCGCAAGGATGATGACTTGGGCGTAAATCAGTTTAAAGTGATAGTAGACTTGAACAGCATCTACCGCACTCTTCCCCCACACCCTCCTGGACCCCGCGTCATGACAGAGTCAAGAACAGAGACGGGATCAGGTGCAGGTAACTGGTGCAGCGTAAGTGCGCATCGAATCGTGCCAACATAACCGCTTTATTCTCCTCCGCACTCCTGCTCAGCCATTATAAGGGAATTGAGTTATTCCGCCAGTTGACAATCTTCCAGGCCACGGTATTTAGAGTACTATGATAGATGTAAGTGCGTCAGTTTGTTTCATAGCGAGGCCGGTATACGCTGAAAGTCGATCTCTCTCTCTCTCTCTTCTCTCATCCAGGCACCAATCGATTGTCATAGCCTGTCAACCAACTGATGCTGAGAGCTGGCGCAGTGACTGAGAGAGTTAAGCAACCTGTCTGCGGTTATCACACACGGCCTGGTCCCCAACACAACCATCAGGATTTCACGCAGAGGGGTTAGGCGGCTTGGATCTCACATGTATGGGAGTGCCATAGAGGTCAAATTAAGAGCTAGTCATTGCATCCCGCCTCTCGGTCCACACCAGTCGGTCACTGCACACAAGTACGCAGTGGGCTGACTGTGAGGTTTGAATTGGATTGTCTGTTTACAACCCCCTCTCCCCTCCAACTCCATCCAAATAATCCTTTCTATCCGAAAACACATTTGCGAATTTCGGTTAACATTTCTTGAGGTAGATCAGCTACTATATGACCTGGTTGTTCCGTCTCAGATAGAAGCACAAAACACTCGTTTCGATCGTGCTGTACACGTCAATAACCGGGATCTGAACCCTAGCCCTTCAGATGATCGGTGGCAGCATTTATACCGACCGTGACTCGGAAGGCTGCCAACTACCGGTATACCTCTGTGCTCGTCGTCCTTACAGCGTGTATATGGGGTGACTGACTCGACTTAACGTCGGTCATGATGTCTCCTTAATGCGGCCTCTTTGGCACTCATTAAGATAAGATCCGAGCCTGATACATTGTACGGTGACCAGAGCGTGAGTGGCACGCACGGCGGTGGGTCGATAGGGACGAGTGTGTTAGATGCTGCGCAAGTCTGCCTCACCATAAACTAATTCACGCCGTTCTGCGTTTACCACACATAGTGGACTTCGTCGTTCCTGACGGCCGAACTGGCACACTATAGCACTAACTCATTCTGCTCTTGGCTGAAATTATCAGCCTCATTTTTACTGACGTTCGCCTTTTATCCGATTGTTCCAAAAGTAAACTTGGGTTCTACGTGATTTATTTTCATCCGGTGTACTGCCGAACCAGGTCTGCTCCAGCTGAATGTGATCTAGGATACAGTTGGCGTCCGTGCTCCACTTTTATCGTTATTAAAATCCGTATGCATAATTTCTCTCTCTGCCTGAAAGAGGTTTTGGCGATTTGCGTCGCTATTTCGTGCCTACGTGCAGCTTTGCCGGCTCCGCGTATGCTCCGTCTGCCTCGTTGGGTTAGCAAGGACTCTCATTTGCGTATGTTTGCATGCCCAAAATGGCCATGCGGAAAGGTAGATCTTACAGCTAGGACGCCTAGTGTTGCCAGTGCACCCCTGTCTAATCCTGCTCCTTTTTCCTCTTATTATAAGGATGCGTGAACGTGATCTGTGCGGACAAGACTGGCACGATGACCAAGAATGAGATGACGGTCACTAGGGTTGTTACCAGCGCCTTAGAGCGTGCTGATGTCACCGGAGTCGGCTACCTACCCGTGGGGCAAGTGCTTTTGGAGGACACCAGTAAATCGTCAATGCTAGATGGCGCCATGCGTGGTGGACCCCCCCGTACAGCCCCACCACTGCTTTGTGAAGCTGCCGACCATCCCAATATTCGCCGCATAGCAGAAGTAAGCAACCTCATTCCTTGCTTCTGTTTGTTCTAGGGACTTGGTGTTGCGCGCCGCCTAGGTCCCGCACAGTCTCTGCGTCCGTTTCCTATGCCCCACTCACCAACTCGTTAGACTCTATAAGGTGATGATGTCACAGCAACCATTAATGTTTACGTTAGTCAGCACCATGTGAACTATTATACTTGACAATCATACTTGTGGGGTAGCCGATCGTTCAGCTTGTCTTGGGTCTTCGCCATACTACCAATCAAACTCCCTGGTCAAGTGTATTGCAACCACTGTTCCCCCAATACTTTTTCTACTTTAGTTTTCGGTTTGCAAAAACAGTTACTTGGAGTATCTACCTTACTTTTCCATTGTTACGACTGAAGCAGCTAGCATGCTTAATAAGCCGACCTATCTGGCCTGCGAACCTATAAAGAAGTCCCTGAATTGCAGTTTTTGTCCAACTGATAAATACCATTTTTGAAATGTCGAGTTTCACAATATCGACCTTTTAAGTTAACTTTTTGTCCACTAGGAGGGGCTTTTGGCAGCTTTCAATAATTCATTTGACCCACTTGTAAAAAACACGGCGGCCTTGGTGGGATTCGAACCTACACAAGCAAGGGGAAGGCTTTAGTACAGCCAACTGAGCTACGATGTCCCACCGGGAGCCGTGAGTTTAATAACACTTGGTTCAAGTTACCCGCCCAGCCTACTGCAACGTATGGAATCTACCAGTGGGCCTCGTAGTTCACTTGGCTTGAGCATTGGCTGTGCTGGCGTGGGTTCAAATCCCGCCAGACGACTACCGAGTTTCTCAAAAGTGGGTCAAATGAATTTTTGTTCATTATTTAGTTGGCAAATAGGTGCATGTTTTTAAGTCAATAGTTGGCTGGGTTACTTCTCACTTTACACGTCAGAGATTATGCTGGTTCGGTGGTTTTTTATACTCAAAGCCTGTTTTAGCATGTCAGAGAATTTTCAAGGGATCGTGACTCGTTTTTTATATCCCAGAATATGCGTATTCAAAAAATCTCGCGTGATGCGCGCAGCCCAAGTCTTTCAGACTCATCTGACCCTATCCATTAATTGTCTCTTTTTTTCTCCACTTTCCTTTTCATCTTTATAGATTGCCTGCCTTTGTAACAATGCCTCTCTCAAGGATGGAGTACTCTGTGGTCAGCCAACTGAGGGTGCTCTCCTCTGTCTTGGTGCCAAGGTGCATTTCCAAAATCTCAACCTTTGTTCTACTATTTGGTTGTCTCGCCTTGGCTCTCGAAGCGAGTTGCACTGTGAGGGCTATGGAGTACCCAGTGAGGGAGGGGAGATGTCACTCTGGACCCGCTTACTTCCCGGCTTTCAGATCTGGCAGACACGTCCCTGCAACCAATCGGACTAGAGCGACGGGCGTGTCTTCCCGCCCCGACATTTCCGCTGTTGCCTGGCTGGGTCCGTGGGAAGGATTCAGCCGTGTTGTGGCACGCATCGTGGCCTGTTGTATTGAAAGTTCAGCAACAGCGTTCAGCTTCACATCTGCTCCTGATCTTGTCTTACTCCTAGTCAATCGTTGGAATTGGTGCAGATGCCGCCAAACTCTCCATATAATCCCACCTACGCGCAAGTCGAGATAGTGGTTGTCTTCGTCGATTTAAATGGACGAACAGTGTCGTCAGGTCGCAACTGAGACTTTAACTCTATATCTTACGTGTGCCCGAGTAAAGTAGAGCTCGATCGGCGCACACTGAGTCAACGCCCGTGTTTCATGCATAATGCCGGGTTAAAAAGCTTGATCAGCCATGGAGCTCAAGTGTATACTCAGCCGGTTCGACTCGGTCCTTGCCCTGGAAGCATGATGAGACTTGAGAGAAATTGAATCTGACGCTTAAGTCCTCACTGGTTATCGTCTTCCAGCACAAAGAACGCATGTCCGTACGTGTCAGCTGAAGATATCCATTTTCTGATTTTACATTATGAAACCGTTGCAAAATATGGAGGACGAACGGGGGTTATCGTGCACAACAGCATGGATGGAAACACCGTCCGATCTTCTGCTGTCTCTTGTCCCATGACCCCCACTTCTGCTGGTGGCTGAGTTATTAACCGGTTTTAAGTCCCAGATTAGAACTCCAGGAGGGGAACGCCCCGTCAATGGAGAAAATTTGGTGAGATCGGCCTCTCATGTGCCTCTATTAAAGGCTGCTCACTTATTAGACTGCGATTTCATCCGTCCGGAATACTTTAAAACGGTCAGGAACTGTATTTTTGTAAAATTTCAGCGGTACTTCCCGAACTATAGTTTGCCCGAAACAGGGTGTGGTTCGTGACGTCTATCCACCTGGGCGATCAGGGTTGTCGTCTCGTGGGCCTCTGGTTAGTCTAGGGGAGCGTGTCGACTAAAATTGACTCGCGGGAGCGACTCCCGCTCTCACCCCTTATAGCGCAAAGGACCCGTCAGTATCCATTGGGGAACAACCACATATGTCGTTGGAATATTTAGACACAGTGATCACCTCTTAATCTCCAGTTACGCCTAAATGGTCTTTGACTGTCTGCTATTTTTTTGCCAACCACCCCTTATTTTTGTCTAGTACTAACGGAGGAATAACATTTATGCGTATTTTGCGCGATCCGTTGATTTGACCTTGGTTCGATATCTTTTAAATCGAATCCTATATGTCTGACAGAACGACCATGGACATTGTTTGGTCACAAAAACTGCGCCAAATGAATCCGAACTGCACTCGGGTGCATTTACACGGGCTACTGCCGTTCCTTCGGCTCCGGCAATATCGTTACATCGTTCATACCGCGGAAAAACAGGACGAGCATCAGCTATACGCAAATGAACATCACGAAGCCACTAATGAACGTACATAACCTGGCAAATTGAATACTGGTTTCTGGTAAAAAAAGATCGAGCATAGATTGCGTATAGGGAGAATTCGAGCTAAGGTTACCCTGTAAGTATTCCTTAGTATTGCTTTTAAAAAAGGATGGAGGATAGCGATATCCATAAACGACATGTGTGAACTATTAAATCCAATCCAAAATTTGATCACCAAACAGAACCCGAGAATTCGGAAGAAACGAGTCTTGCCAAGACTGGAGACATTTCACGAAGCCTCTTTCGGTCTACTTTTAATAATGGGAAATGACGTCGAAGCACATTCTTCCTCTGCTTTACTTCCAGCAGACCTCTTTTCGAGTTGGTTAATGTTAACTTATTAACAGAAAAAACCGGCCGCATAATCAGGCGCATTTTTCCTTTGCTTAAAAATTCTGAGCTTATTCTTGTCAGCAGCACTGTCCGAAGCCTTACAATGAGTGCAGTGGTCGCTGTAACATAGACTAAAACCGTCTACCTTCCTCGAACTGCTGGCGACAGGTCTTCTGACGTTGGTCTCCAACACTTCCTGGATGCGATACCCCATAGGTTTGCAAAATATAGGTCTTGTCTACTACCAGTCTTTCAAGAGCCCTTTTTCGAAGTGCATGTGGTGTTTTCAGTCTTTTATTAGTGGGGTTTGGTTTGGACACGGGATGGGATAAAGGGAAGTAACCGAGACGCAAATTATGTCCGTTCAGTCTTTCAAGGGGGCATTTTAAGTCATTTTTTTCATTTGTTGATGGTTACCTCCCTGTATTTGCTGACGCAATGCTGCTCCTATGACGTTATTGCCATCGAAATTTGAGGCCTTTTCGACATTTCAGCTTCATCTGCTGGACCCACGCGTGGACAACGTGCGGGTAAAGGAGTGGCCCTTCAGTTCAGAGTCGAAAGTAATGATTGTCAAGGTGCCCTCGCCAAAGTTGCACGTAAGAAATCTTTCTTAGCTCAATCTCTTCTGAACGGCCCAATTTTCCTCCACCAGTCGTCAGGGTAATATGCATAATTAGCTCCGTAAAATACGGTGTGCGAAGTGTACTTCACAAAGCACTGACGATAGGCCACAAAATATATTGCTGAGGTGCGGTCGCCATATTAAAAAATGCTGATGTTTGATCGAACACCTTCCCAGTCACCGACATCAGTTGCATTGGCAAATTAATCACAACTTATCTTTTATATATGTACATATATATATATATATATATATATATATATATAAATTGGCCGACTTTGGCCTGGTAATTTATTGCATGTTCGTGACCTTTGCCACCCATACGAAGCTTGTTTGCTTCGGGAAGCCAATAGATCGGTGTGCGCCTATTCCTGTTTTAATAAATACCCGATATGAAGCGACAGAGAATAACAGGTAGCGAGGCACTGGTGAACTTCGGTTCGTTGAAGTGATTATGACCCACCTGATAGACCCAGTGTGTGGAATGTCTGCGCCGTGCTCGAGCGCATGTTTGTGTTTCCAGTCCCAGCTGGTAGTCAGTGTTATGATTGGCTGAATGAAGGCATAATAAGCCCGAAACGGACTATATCAATCTACCCATATTCTCTGTCGTCTCTCCTCTCTGCAATATATATATATATATATATATATATATATATATATTGAGTCACGGGCCCGTTGTTTTGTCGGTTGCGATCGGCAATATGATGATAGTGTGTGGCTCACCGATCTGCTTAACAAACAGGCATGTTTCGTTGTGCCCTGGAGCTCACACTAGAGCCCTCGCGGGCGATCGCCTAGCGACGTTTAACATATGACGTTTAGGAGGAATCGACAAAGACAAGGGAGACCGAAATGGCCATTTCTGGCTTATAATCCGTCATCAGCCAGTCATACCTAATCCCAAATGTGGACCCCGTGGGATTCGAACCCGCGACATTTAATAATGAAGTCGAACGCTCTACCATTGAGCCACGTGCCCGTGGTTTTTTCGGTTGCGTTTGGGGATATTATGATAGTGTGTGGCTCACCGATCTGCTTAACAAACAGGCAAGTTTCGTTGTGCCCTGGATCTCACACTAGAGCCCTCGCGGGCGATCGCCTTGCGTTGTTTAACATATGACGTTTAGGAGGAACCGACAAAGACAAGGGAAACCTGAATGGCCATTTCTGGTTTATAATCCGTCATCAGCCAGTCATACCCAATCCCAAGTGTGGACCACGAGGGATTCGAACCCGTGACTTTTGATAATTGAGTCGAACGCTCTACCATTGAGTCACGGGCCCGTTGTTTTGTCGCTTGCGATCGGCAATATGATGATAGTGTGTGGCTCACCGACCTGCTTAACGAACATTCATGTTCCATTGTGCCCTGGAGCTCACACTACAGCCCTCGCAGGCGATCGCATAGCGACGTTTAACATATGACGTTTAGGAGGAACCGACAAAGACAAGGGAAAATCCTAAATGGCCATTTCTGGCTTATAATCCGTCATCAGCCAGTCATACCTAATCCCAAGTGTGGAATACCTGGGATTCAAACCCGTGACCTTTGGTAGTTGATTTGAATGCTCTACTATTGAGCCACGGGCCCGTTGTTTTGGCGGTTGCGATCGGGAATATGATGATAGTGTGTGGCTCACCGATCTGCTTAAGGAACATTCATGTTCCGTTGTGCCCTGGAGCTCACAGTAGAACCTTCGCAGGCGATCGCCTTGCGACGTTTAACATATGACGTTTAGGAGGAACCGACAAAGACAAGGAAAACCTGAATTGCTATTTTTGGCTTATTATCCGTCATCAGCCAGTCATCCCCAATCCCAAGTGTGGACCACCTGGGATTCAAACCCGTGACCTTTGGTAATTGATTTGAACGCTTTTCCATTGAGCCACGGGCCCGTGGTTTTGTCGGTTGCGATCGGGAATATGATGATAGTGTGCGGCTCACCGATCTGCTTAAGGAACATTCATCTTCCATTGTGCCCTGGAGCTCACACTAGAGCCCTCGCTGTCGTTCCTTTAGCGACGTAAAGTATATGATGTTTAGATGAAACCGACAAATACAAGGCAGTCCGGAACGGCTATTTTTGGCTTATTATCCGTCATTTAGCGTCGTTTAGCATTTGAAATGTAGGAGGAACCGACAAGGACAAGGGAGACCGAAATGGCCATTTCTGGCTTTTAATACGTCATCGACCAGTCATACCCGATCCCAAGTGTCACCACGATGGATTCGAACCTGTGACCTTTGATAATTGAGTCGAACGCTCTACCATTGTGTCACGGCCCCTTGTTTTGTCGGTTGCGATCGAGAGTATGATAATAGTGTGTGGCTCACCGATCTGCTTAACAAACAGGCATGTTTCGTTGTGCCCTTGAGCTCACACTAGAGCCCTCGCGGGCGATCGCCTAGCGACGTTTAACATATGACGTGTAGGAGGAACCGACAAAGACAAGGGAGTCCGGAATGGCTATTTCTGGCTTATTATCCGTCCTCAGGCAGTCATCCCCAATCCCAAGTGTGGACCCCCTGGGATTCAAACCCGTAGCCTTTTGATAATTGAGTCGAACGCTCTACCATTGAGTCACGGGCCCGTTGTTTTGTCGCTTGCGATCGGCAATATGATGATAGTGTGTGGCTCACCGATCTGCTTAACAAACATGCATGTTCCGTTGTGCCCTGTTGCTCACACTAGAACCTTCGCGGGCGATCGCCTTGCGTTGTTTAACATATGACGTTTAGGAAGAACCGACAAAGACAAGGGAAACCTAAATGGCCATTTCTGGTTTATAATCCCTCATCAGCCGGTCATACCCAATCCCAAGTGTGGACCACCTGGGATACAAACCCGTGACCTTTGGTAGTGGATTTGAATGCTCTACTATTGAGCCACGGGCCCGTTGTTTTGTCGGTTGCGATCGGGAATATGATGATAGTGTGTGGCTCACCGATCTGCTTAAGGAAACATTCATGTTCCATTGTGCCCTGCAGCTCACACTAGAGCCCTCGCTGTCGGGCCTATAGCGACGTATAGCATATGATGTTTAGATGAAACCGACAAATACAAGGGAGAACGGTATGGCTATTTCTGGCTTACTATCCGTCATCAGCCAGTCATCCTCAATCCGAAGTATGGACCACCTAGTATTCAACCCCGTGTCCTTTGGTAATTGATTTAAACGCTCGACTTGTGAGCCACTTGCCCGTGTTTTTTCGGTTGCCATCGGAAATATGATGATAGTGTGCGGCTCACCGATCTGCTTAAGGCACATGTATGTTCCCTAGTGCCCTGGAGCTCACACTAGAACCCTCGCCGGCTGTCGTATAGTGATATATATATA
>WEDG01002768.1:0-13200 GCA_017591395.1 Schistocephalus solidus | reverse complement strand
CCATCATCCACCATCATCATCATCACTCCCATCATCAACATCATCTTCGTCTTTCATTTACGGTCAGACTATTGCCTTGTACCTGAGACTTAGCCGCTAACAACAAATCACGAACTTAGAGGTTATGCATTCAAACTACGTGTGACTGAACCAGGTTGGACACTAATGTTCTTCTCCAACCTTGTGGTAGAATCAGTATTAGTACAAAACCGTATTATGTTCAACCTTCATGTGGTAAATAAGATCAGTATGTTGGAAGAGGGATTCACAAAATATTAGTTCATTTACGTCCCACCCAACAAACGATGTAACAGTTAGCTGTTGTGCTAGAACTCGCGCAATGTCACACTAGCAAGACGTCACTAAGGATTTCATGCACACTTGTGAGGCAATTACATCCAGACTGCAAAGCTGACCACACTGCTGAGAAACCCTGTTTCACCATAATATGTGATTAATATAAGGCCCAATGTTTTCTATCCAGCAATAAGAACTTACTCCACACTAGTTGAACAGTTCTCGTTTAAATTATTAACATGATAAGTTTTGTACATGATATCACTTATGGCCACTGTTTTAATGCTTGTGGAGTCATATATCAATGATATTTGATAGTACAGTCTTTCTTTCAAATCGACATTTACACTTTTTGAGGCTATTATTTAGTAGAAACGGTCCAGATGACTGGTGTATTTTGAAGGTACACTATCATTATTGTACGCATTATGGCATAAGTGGCACTAAACCAGCATAGTAAACCATATAACGATTTACCTATATTGCTAGGGAAGAGCTTCAATAAGCTATATCCTTGACTGATTGTCTTGCATGCCCCTCAGACGAATATTTATTGAATCCATTTATATGGGTCGAGATATTCCCGTACCTAATTTTAGCTTGTCAGGGTTTTGAAGTCTCGATATGCAAATGTTAACTTCCTTCTCGACTCCATTGGCTTTAACTCCCACACTTTACCCTTTAGAACGTTAATGCAGGGACATCGCTGTAGCTACGCATCTTAGTCTGTTTGCCATTCATCGCAACCTTCCTTCTCGACCAGCCCTTCAACTCTCACATGGAACTATTTCATTCATATCTTCAAGGATACCATTAACTTCATTATAGCAACGAAGAATCACGTTAGAGTTAGGTTTTATCTTTCATCAGTAGATCGTGCGTTCAGGTCTCGGCACCACCTGGGGTTTTGTATGACTGATCGATGATGCATAATGGGTCAGAGTATCATTTCCAACTTCCTTGTCTTTTCAGGCAATTTTATGCTCAGGATAATAGGCTGTGCTGCTGATGACGGCTCTAGTGTAAGCCCTGGCAGAAGGACGTCGAGTCTTGTTAGCGATTTTGAACATTTTAGTCAACAAATGTTGCAACAACTGTTTGTCTGACCAAGGGTATTGCACTGACGAGTCTGCCATACCCAGAAACGTGTCCTAGGCCATTGTTAGATCCTTTTCCTGTTAAACCAAACCACCTCGGTATTGTGTTTGTTTAGGTGTTCCCAGAGTTTTCACATCCATAGGTCCCTCCTTCTGAGTTTTCGTTTCAAGATCTATTCTTCAATGACATCTGTCTCCCCATTGTGTAGTCCAAGATATTTCAACCATGGTTGCTCAGAATTATTGATATCCTTGGTGTGAGATTGTGATACATCCGTCTTTCTTGAAATTATGCTACTTGATAACCATTTATCTCTAAACGAGGTTATGAAATTCCTCCATTACTAAATGAAGACAAGAACTTCGTTCTGGAAGACTCTGACAAGGCAGAACTGTTTAGTGCGTTCTTTTGCAAAATCATCTTACGATGGAATCTGAACCGGTTCCGACGTTTCAGGCATGCTCATTGAATGTTATCAGCACTATTGATTTCTCCTTAGAACTAATTCGTAAGCAAATACTCCGTCTGAAAAAACTCGCACTCTTCGGGAACTGATGGTATTCCAAACTCAGTTATTAAGAGAGTGCCGAGCTTCCCCGATTGCTTAGCCATGTATTCTCAGTTTATCTTTTAAACGGATTTTTTCCTGACTCATGGAAGACATCTATTATTCTTCCTGTCTTCAAGTCGGGATCTCGTTCGGACGTAAATAATTATCGAGGCGTTCACAAAACCCCGGCTCTAGCAAAACGTCTTGAAAAATTATTTTTAATCAAATTATCGTCTTTTGCCTAGAAAATAAGCTTTTAAGCGACTCACAATATGGTTTTCTACCTGGGGAGATCATGCGAAGTGTGTCACTTAGCTTTTCTTAACCTCGTTACTTCCCTTCGTAACGAGCACCAGTCAGTGGTTGTGATCTACTTTGACCTGAGCAAAGCCTTTGACAAGGTACCGCACAGACGTCTTCTAGTGAAACTGGAAGCCCTCGGCATCCGGCCTCCTCTACTTGACTTCATTGGTTCCTACTTGTCTAACCGCAGCCAGAAGGTCCTAGTAGGTAATAGCTATTCGACGCCTCAACCGATCACGAGTGGCGTTTTTCAAGGAACCGTTCTAGGTCCCCTTTCTCTTCATTCTGTACATTAACGAAATTTCAACTTTACTCACAAATTCACAAAATTTCGTTTACGCTGACGATCTCAAGTGCATTTATTCATTTTCTAAAGACACTGTTAATAGTTGCGTTGACAAAATCAACACTGATCTACTAAGAGCAGTTTCATGTGTTTTGGCCCCCGCCAAGCTTCCTGACCCCTAGTATTTCAAAATAGTACACTTTTAGAACGATAACCATAGACTTAGGTCGTTCACGAATAAGCTCGCATGATCGAATTTCTGCAAAGGCTGCACAGATATGTGGTTTTATATCACATAATTTCTTCCTTCCGGAAATAAAGTTAAACCTATACCGCATGTTTGTTCTTCCTATCCTCGAATACTGCTGTCCCCTATTTGGGCTGATGAACGCCTCTGACCGCAGTAAGATTGAAAAAGTTCAGAGGGTTTTTACTCGAAAACTATTTTCTCTTCCTGGATCCAGTTTCTCTTATACGGATAGATGCCAGTTAGCAAACATTAAATTTCTGTGGGTTAGAAGACTCGAAGCTGGTCTCTGCTTCCTGTTTCGCGTTAATTCTAGCCCAAATATCCCACGAATTAACGCTCTCACTCCGGTAAATCGACCCTATGCCACTCGTAATTCCTCCATGTTCATTTCACCACCCCTTAGCTCCACAACCAACCGGTCTCAGTTTTTGCCTCCAAATATGCTTTCATATGGAATAATCTACCACTGCAAATTAGGTTGTCGTCTACATTAGCTATTTTCAAAAACCAAATTACGCAAACATTTAACTTCGAAAGATATAAAAATCCTTATTGTCTGTTTCTTTCCCAAACTCGCAACTTTTGGATTTTGAAAAGGGTCCTCCTGGTATTTGAGGCAGATCCCTTGATATTATATGGGTCTCTAATTATATTTTCCATCATCCTCTGCAGAGTCAATCTTTGCATTCACTTTTTTCTTCCCTCCTTTTTAAACTAGCATTGCCAACTCTTGACAACCTTGATACTTTCCTTCGAATTTGCAACCCTGACGATAGTCTCCAGGATCTGTTGGTGATCGAAGTGGGTTCTGATGGTTTCGCCTCTTTGGTGATGGACTATACAGTCAGCAAGGTCGCATCTCGATGATGATCTCGTGACCTCTACTGTCCCTCTTCGTTTCGACCATGTTGTCTACGATGAGTTCGTCCTCTCTCACCTCCACTGGTGTTTATAAACAGTAGCTCTGACTGCTATATTACCTCTCACCCGACAAGGAGCGTCCCGAACCCTCATACGCAGTCAGCAACATCACAATACTATCCCATTGCATTTAGCTATTAATTTTTTAGTGAAGCAGTTTTTTTCTCCTATTTTTTTAAATTGGTGGCTCGCCGAACTCCGCCTCCGATTTAACCCTAGGAGTTTTTTTCACTGCTTCTTTTCGAGTTCACCGTATATGCCAACGACTGTTGACTTTTGTTTCATAAATGGCAAATCTTTTTGAATCGGATATGTTTACCATACTACTCATTTCTGCTGTTCATATGGATGCTCACATAGTGCAGCAATTATCCACTTTGTATTTATTTAAACCATGATACTAAGTTTGTAATGATGGGGCCCTCTGGGCCTTAAATATACAATTTATTTATTATTTTATTTATATGTTCATCAAGTAAAAATGCATCAAGTCTTCTTTTAAACATTTCAATGCTTTCAGCCTGAACAACTGAGACTGGCAGTTTGTTCCATTCGTCAATCACCCGTTGGGAAAAGAAGTTGGCCCACACTTCAAGTTTGGCGTGTTTTCTTTTCAGTTTGCATTGGTGACCTCGGAGACTTGTCATGTTTGCCAATTCAAAAATGTTGGCCATCTGAAGAGCACAATCAACTCCTCTGACAAGTTTGAAGACTAAGATCATATCCCCTCTGTATTGCCTATAAGAGAGAGGAAAAACTTTAAGTCTTGCTAGGCGGCCCTCATAGGGTAGGCATTCCAATCCTTTGACTAATTTTGTTTGCCCTCCGTTGAACTTTCTCCAGCAGAGCGTAGTCATGTTTCGTCCAAGGGCGCCACGCCTGAACGCAATATTCCAACACCGGTCGGATAAATGTTCCAAACACGCGCCCAAAAAGCTCTTCGTCAAAATTAACGAAGGACCTCCTGATTGCGCCTAAAATACACATCGCTTTCTTTGCAATATTCGCATAGTGCGACGATGGTTTGAGAGTTGCTGTTATCCATATACCCAAGTCCTTTAGAATATTTACCTCCTGGAGTTGGTGACCACTGATGAAGTACTGGTATTCAAACCTTATCATCCTTCTGGAACTTGACCACAGTCGGATTATTTGGCATTTGTTAAGATAAAGGTTCAGCAGCCACTCATCACACCATGTTTGCAAGCGATCTAAGTTTTGTTGTAATTTCCGCGCATCCTCCGGTTTTTCAATCGAGTTCCATAACTTCAAATCGTCAGCGAACATTACCTTCTCGCATGTCAGACAATCCAGGCAGTCGTTTACGTATATCAGAAACAAAATGGGACCCAGAACGCTGCCCTGCGGAACTCCACTCTGAACGGTTTCCCAGTGAGACTTGGCGTCTCCGATACAAACACGCTGGCGCCTGTCTGTGAGAAAGTCGGCCAACCATTTGAGTAGGTTGCCAGTCACACCCATTTGACGGAGCTTAAAGATCAGACGTTTGTGTGGAACCCTGTCAAAGTCTTTGCTAAAGTCAATGTAGACCACATCGACTGACAAACCCATTTCTAATGATTTTGTCCAACTTTCCATGGATGAGATCAGGTTGGTGAGGCAGGATCGACCACTTCGAAATTCATGTTGATATGAACTTAGCAAGTTATTTTCTTCAAGATGCCTCATCAGTTCCGTTTTGATTATCTTCTCCATCATTTTGCAACAGATACTTGTGAGGCTGACTGGTCGGAAACTGTTTGGTGATGTCCTCTCTCCTCCTTTATAGATAGCGGTTATGTTGGCTATCTTCCACTCGGTAGGCAGAGCCCCCGCCTCCATCAAACTTTCAAATATCTTGGAGAGCGGAGAGGCCAGCTGGTCTGTGAGTTCATTGAGAACTTTTGCGGATATACCATCTGGGCCAGGTGATTTAGTGGGCTTTAGCTGTTTCAGAGTTTTTCTTACTGTGTCCATTGGGAACGACACCGTGCTTATTTTTGTTTGTAGATGTGGCAGTACTGTAGTATTCGTCCTCGTCAAAAGGTGGTTCCTCGGTTTACACGGACATAAAGAAATTGGAAAAGAGGCTGGTCTTATCAGAGTTATCAGTTAACCTGTTTCCCTGATTGTCTTTAAGACAAGGAATGCAGTCGCGATTTCTTTTTGCCTTATTAACGTAAGCATAAAACCTTTTCGAATTTCTTGGTATGTCATTGACTTTTTCTGACTCAAAGGCTGATCTTTCTTTTCTCAGAAGATTCCGACACTGATTTCGCTGTTTCTTAAAAGCAGAAAAATGTTCGGGTTGTTGATATCTGGCATATGTTCTCCACAGTCTTCGTTTCTTCTTGAGATTCCTTTTTATTTCCGATGTCACCCACTTTGGTCGGGAGACGCACGATCGCCTTTACAATGGGCAGAATTTCTCTACCAACTGCTGAATCAATTTACTAATGAAGAACCAGGCAGCATTTGGGTCAGGTACATGTGCAGGGCTCCAGTCTATCCCATTCAGTTATTCTTTCATTTTGGGATAATCCCTTTCCATACATTTCTCTGCATAACTGCACGACATTTGGGTACAGAAAAATGACTGTACTCCCAAGCAAGAACGCAATGATCACTTCGTCCAAGCGGCACGTAAGAACTTAATGCAAGGATGCAATTGTCGTCTCTACTAAGGATTAGATCTTAACAGCTTGCCTGCAGCCCATTTCGGAACCGCGTCTTCATTGTGACATGTTGGGTAAGAAACTCGTCATTTACCAACTGTTGTAATTTCTGTTCGAATGAATTTTCTGATCGGGAGCAGTACATTGACACCCAATCGATATCGGGAGCGTTGAAATCTCCAAGTATTAATAAGTGTTTGCTACGGCAGATTTGCTTTATCTCTGTGATGAGTGCTTCGTCCGTGTCCGTTCGCTGTCCTGGGGGTCGATATACCACGGCAATATGGAGGTCTGGTTGGTTTGGGACTTTCAGTTTACAAGAAAGTATTTCGCAAGACGAGATCCTATTTGGCGAGGGCCCATCCGGAATGAAATCAATGCCTTCTCGTATGACATTGCGATTCCACCACCCCTACGTCCGTTTCTATCCATGCGGATAAGCTGAAAACCGTCTATTCTGACTTCTGTGTCTGCGATTTGTTCATTTAACCATGTTTCAGTTAGAGCTATGAAGTCAGGTTGTAAATGGTCCACGACCAGTTTTATTTCATCCATTTTGTTCAATAGACTCTGCACATTTGTGTACATCATTTTAATCTTGTTTTCTTCCCTCGATTTCTGAAGATTTTTGGTTCTTTCTTCCACATAGCGATTTTTGCTGGATATTTCACAAGATATATCCAGTCTCCTGTCTGGGTTCAAATCTATAGGCATTTGGTAGGGCTTTTGACCGGCGTGGTTGCCGTCAATTTCACCGGATGTTCCCATAAAAACGAGAGCACCGTTTTGACTATTTTGTTGTCTACAATTTTCAAGTTTTGTTCCCCCTCGTATTAACATCTTTTTCAATTCTGCTACCAGTGTCCTCATTTTCATCCGATCGATGGAAGAGTAATTCGGCTGAAAGGAAACTCCACGATTATTCTTTCGTAGTCTAGACTTTCGAGAGAGCAATAGATCTACCTGCTGTTTGCTCCCCAAGACGACTTTTAATGGTCTTGGTCGAACCTCATGCGTTTCATTTGTAACGAGAGGCCCCAATCGAAAGATCTTTTTGATGTCGACTGGCACAACAGTTTCTTGCGTATCATTCAATAAATTTTTGAAATATCAGCAGATCCTGTTTTACCCTTTCTTTTGGCGTTTCCCCAGTAGCCTCTGAGACTCCTTGAACTACCAGACAAAATGATCTATCAGGGAAAAAACTCGTTACTTCATCCTGCATTCTTTTAGTGATGGAAGGTTGAATCCTGCCCTTTGTTACAGTCTTTAATACTGTGTTCAAATTTGTCTTCATCGATGAGCCTGTTGGTTGATTTGCAGACATCTCTATGGACCTTTCAAACAGCGCGAGTTCTCCTGACAATGCGTTTGCTCGAATAGCACCCAGGAAACCTGAATTTCGGTTTGTATCATCCAGGTCTGTCGATAAGTCACAGGCCACTTTTCCGCCATTACTTTGCTGGCTACCATGCCCTGCTTCATTGTAGTTCGATGGACATGTAAAGAGCATGCTGCTGTTGCTCGTCCGTGGCAGTAAAGATACCTTACGATTACTGTTTTTCGACTTTTCAGAATCCGTCGATCGCTGATTTACTTTTGTGCAGTCGGATTCTATGTGCACCAGATTTCCCGAACCTGGGGAAACGCAAGACATAATTTCCTCCTCGCTTATTTCCTTTCTGGTCATCTGTATTTCAACTGACTCAGAGGTTTGTTCTAATGACTTCGTTCTTTTTCTCTTTTTGTTTCGCTTAATGTTGTGCCTATTGACTTCTACCGTTTCCTTGCGATGATTATGGTCTAGCTTACTGATGTTTTTCAGCTCATTTGCATCGTTATTCGGCGAGTTAATTTTGTTATGTATTATGAGGACTGATATTATTTCCGATAGGAGATCGAGGTCTCCTTCTAATCTCAAAACTCTGATTGTGAGTCCTCGGCATCCATCACATTGTGCCAGCCCTTCACTGTTTAGCTTAGTTTTGGTAATGTTCAGTAGTGTACTGCTTTCTTCAATATTGCTGCTTTGTGGTTCTTCTAGGTCTGCTGAGAGTGACTTGAGTATTTCTGGTAAGTTTTTGTCACATGAAATCGAAAATGGTTTACAAAGATAGGAGAGATCATTATTTTTGTAGTGTATACTATTTGTTTTGTCTGCTGGCTTCCCGGGCGTGGCCGAGCGGTCAAGAGCATCGGTAGCTAATCGAGAGGTTGGTGTTTCGAGTCCTGGCCGAAGCGGTGAATAATTTTCTTGCGTGGTTGGGTCGTGAACATTTGCGTTTCCCATGCCAGCAAGATCTCTACGAGGATGCATTTAGTTTTAACTAGCAGCTTAAATTATCAAGTGAATAGATTACTGAGCACAAAAAGAAGTGCTTTTCCAAACCGAATTCACTATGGAATGCTAATACGAAGCAAAGAATGCTGCAGCCTTTGAAGTGAGTTTGCCAGTGGTTCTCCATTCCTTCCTGATGTAGACAACTTTCCTGTCGAGAGACTGTTTTCTGAAGCCTGTATGAGGCAGGATCCAAATGAAGCTGAGTTAGCTTATTATTCGAGATTCCGATATCAATTTTCGTTAGCCTGAATATCACAATGTCAATAAACAATTATAGGCTGATCCTGATAAACAGACAATATGTGATCCAATGACAAACTGCAAAGATAAACTTCAAAGATAAACTGCAAATCCACCTAACTCGGTTGGAGGAGTGGTCGAATCATCGGCTTTTGCGGTTCAACGTCGATAAGTGTACTAAAACTTTTGGAACATTGATTAGGCCGCATTTGGAATATGCTATGCAAGCCTGGAAACCCTGGACAGTTCAAGATCAGAATAACCTCGAAAGAGTACAGAGGAAAGCCACCAAAATGGTTAGAAGTCAAAGCTCCTTGCCATATCCAACCTGCCTAATGAATCTTAATCTGTTCCCTTTGTGTTATAGGCAAATGCGTGGTGATCTCCTGCAGAAATTCCGCATTGTGAAGGGATTGGATTGTTGCCTGGAATTCTCGGACTTCTTTGAATTTGCCGCCACAACCCATCTGCGAGTTCACCCATTAAAACTGCGCGTCCAGCAGGCGAGACTGGATGTGCGCAAGTTCTCCTTCTCTGTCAGAGTGGTTAAACCATAGAATGCCCTCCCTGAAGACGTTGTGATGTTACCATCGCTGGAAAGCTTTAAAAGGAACCTTGACAGTTTTATGTTCCGCAACGAGCCTGAGCGATGAGGAATTTATCTTAATCCTCGAGAGTCGTGCACCACTTGTCATATTTTTTGACCGCCTTTTGTACCTTTGCAACCCAAATGGTTTCTCTGTATACCGCACCTAATTGTACGTTACAAATAGGGTACTCAAAGGCCCATGCCTATTTCCCTCAATAAATTGGAATGAATTGAATTGAATAATTAACATTCTCTTTTTATAGGATTATTTCCAAAATTAATTAAAGGCATTAAAAGAATCGAGATTTCCAGGACTAAATAAAATAAAATCCATGTTTCTTCAAGGACGCCCAAATAGCCTATCTATACCTCTGTTAATTAAACGTCAAAATTCCTTTAACGTTGGATTAGTTCATATCGACTGGAAGCCAAAACGGTTAGCATTCCAATACAAAGTGGTTTAGGATCCCAAGTCCTTCTTGATTGCAAGTTTATGGTCTCTGGCTTAAACGCAAAGACTCGCTACTCTGCAATAATTTACGAGTGGATTGCATATTATCCGATTT
The DNA here is from genome assembly GCA_017591395.1 of Schistocephalus solidus. Lineage (NCBI taxonomy): Eukaryota > Metazoa > Platyhelminthes > Cestoda > Diphyllobothriidea > Diphyllobothriidae > Schistocephalus > Schistocephalus solidus. The sequence continues at coordinate 3,084 of WEDG01002768.1, read as the reverse complement.
TCGGAAATATCTACTGGTACGTGACGATTCTGTGGCTTTACAACTACCCCTGTACTGCGGATTCTTTCACGTCCTGGTGGCTATTCTGTCCTATACCTTATCATGCAGACTGTCTCTGCCTTTGATGAAGACTGTTAAGCTTAATTCTTTCATAACTTTGTGCGGCCGCATTTGGATTTCACTATCCAGGCTTGGAGACCCTGAACTGATAAGGACCTAAACATCCAGGAAAACGTTCAAAGGCGTGCAACCAAATTTTTGACCATAGAGTGATCCTGACCTTATGGAACACGATTTGTAAATCCTGCTCTCATACCCTTAAGTTACAGGCAGCTGCAAGGTAACTTGATACAAATATTCCGTACCATGCACAGTCAGGAATGCTGTCTCCCACCTGGAGATTTCTTTCAGTTAGATTCAACCTCATCATTTCCCCGTAGCTTTCTCATGACACATAGAAAGAACCATCGGGAAATTAAGAAACCCTCTTGAAACTATATTTTCGCTACCTCGAGTCCCCCATGAACCATGATGTCTCCTTATATCACAAGTCACAAAAAAGATGAAGTAATTTGGACGAACACATTCGGTGGTCCACAGTCTTAAATACTGCCGCTTTGTTAGATACTAAACATCATCAGAATTCAATTCTGGATCCTAAGATGCTGAGGCCTCACGTTCATTGAAGCATTTTCGTGAGCTTTTATTTCATACGCCTAAGTGATCAAGAACGAACCATCTCGACGTTTCATTATCTCATTTTGAAATGCTACTGCAGTATTACCCTACTCTACCGCCTGACCTTATTATCCTAAGTAGTTTTTTCTCCTACCTTCTATTCGAAAACGAAGACCTATTGAACTCTGCCTCCATTTTTAAGGTAGGAGAATTTTCACTGCCTATTTTTTCTAGTTCATCACGTATTTAAAAACATCGGTAACTGTTGACCTAGCAGGACAAGTTCTGTCTACATCATTAAGTATTTGTACATTTTATCTGCACACATTGTCATAAATTTATTTCCTTACTAATGTTTGTGTAGACAGTGCCTTGCCGGTGCTAACCAAATATAAATTTTCAATCAAAAAAACCACGTACTTGAGAGGTCATCCATTCAAACTACCTGTGACTGGGGCCAGACTGGACACACGCAAGTACTTTTTCGTAAACCGCGTGGTGGAATCGTCCAATGCCCTGCCTCTGGATGTTGTTATGTCTGCTTCCGTTGAGTTCTCTAAGAAACTCGAACGGTAAAGCTCTGCTCAATATGACACCAGCCGATCAAGTTAGTGCTGTCCCAGTTAAAAATATTTCTTATTGGTACGATTCTTCTTGTTATATTTCAGTGCCCTTTTAAACGGAATATCTTATATCGAATTCATTGAATCTGCTTACTGACATCAAGCCTCTCATCCACCGACTGATTGCTAACCTACAATGACATGTGCTTATTCTCCTCATAATACGTGAGTATTAATTTATGTCTATTCATTTCGATTAGCTGACGGCTGCTTATTTTCCACACGTAATCATGTAAACCACCTCTTTTTGAATTTTTCTCATGTATTTGTTCTTTTTATTATTCAATCTGTAACGACTTGGGAGTTCAAAGGCCTTTGTCTATCTTTCCCCTAATAAACTTAACTATACTGAATTTACAGGAGAAGTAATAACCGAAAGTTCACTCGTTTCCAAAATGCACGCCGAGGGTGTGCCCCTTTAATCTGTTCTCAACAGTTTAAGGACACGATGCAACAAAGAATGAGTCGTTATTAAGGAAAACACGGAAGTCAGAAGCATGGTCAACAAGGAAAATAATGTAAGCTATTCTCCGGGGCAAACTCCCAAAATTGTATTTCATATTCCAACAAAAGTTTTGGCCCGATTGTGACAGAAAAGATTAAGATACCGTTAACCACAATGAAAACTCAACCTACCGACTTAGTGCACGTAAATTACAATAAAACTGGTGGAAGCATCACGCAACCTGCCAAAAACCATAAGAATGACTCTTTCTTAATGCTACAAGGCAACGTTACCACTTTATGTTATGTTAAAGTCAATTTGGCTAGGCCTCAATTAAAAACGCGCGGTATGTTAGAGCTGTGCACATCCCTCTGTAATAAAACTTAGATTCGAACGGATTCCAGTCGTAAACCAGTATATCCCAAACAAATTTGTGCGCAATAACTCCATGCTCTGATGAAATACATCCTTATGCCTAGGTGAAAACTCCCACTAGAAATGTCATGAGGGTAACAAACCGTACTGGCACAGACGGCGAAACAGAAGATCCTCCAATAAAATATAAACCAAATAACTAAAAAAATGGCTTTCCCGTGTTTAAATCAAGCCTTTCAAAGGAACGGGTTGCACATAACTCAGAACTTGTTCGTGTGTGCAGGTACACTGTCCTACAGGATAGCGCTTATCACCGTACAAAAATCTTTCGGGCTAAAAAAGGTAAGGCTAGGTCATAATTTGAAATAAGCCCCAAGACCCATTTAAATAGTTCTGGAAAACATATCCCTGACAGCACCCTTGCTAGAAAAAATAATGGCCTTAGGTACGAGCATAAAGATACGTTTTTTCATCTGGACCTGAAACCCAAGGAAAGACTGAAGATGAAGGAACTGTGAATTGAACTGAAGGAGAGGACGCACAGAGTGGAGAAGTGACAGAAAAGCAAAGATAGCCAAATAATAAAGATGAAGGAGAACCGAACTAAAAAGGGATGTCGAAGAATGGAAAATATCTCAAAATAGGGGACAAACACCTGATAACGATGAGGAGGTCCTTATTATGGCAAACTCATTATATGGAGGTGGTCGGTCCTCACCGAGAACATGGACGATAAATATTATGTATCCGAGTGTAAAGCGCCGGTTCAATAAATTGAAAGACCTCCGGACATTTTCGTCGAAAAACCACTAGACATTATTGCTTTTATAGAAACGCGGCTCTTATAAAATAATTTTTTCTACTGCTTTAGATTTTACCCAGTCGGAAGTCAAAAGCATTAACGCAGACTGACTGTCAAAAGATGAAACCAAAGGATACAGTGCTCGCGAGATTGTATGGCCT
>WEDG01002767.1:35000-74393 GCA_017591395.1 Schistocephalus solidus | reverse complement strand
TGTTGTACTTCGTTCAGTTTACGTATTGCTCAAAAACCACCGTGGATCAAAATCTACGCATCCATCTCCACTAATAACTAAGCCGCAGTTATAAATAAATAAATAAATTGTATATTTAAGGCCCAAAAGAGCTCCGTCATTTCAAACTTAGTATCGTTATGGTATAAACAAATACAAAGTGGATAATTGCTGCACTATGTGAGCAGCCATATTAACAGCATAAATGAACAATATGGTATGCATATCCGATTCAGAACGAGTTGCCATTTTAAAAACAATAATCAACAATCTTTAACATAAACGGTGAACTAGAAAAGAAGCAGTAAAAAAATCTTACGGTTAAATCGGAGGCGGAGTTCAGCGAGCCGCCAATTTAAAAAAAATAGGAGAAAAAAACTGCTTCACTAAAAAATGAATAGCTATATGCATTGGGATAGTGCTGTGATGTTGCTGACAACGTATGAGTGTTCGGAACGCTCCTTGTCGTGTGAGAGATAATACAGCAGTCAGAGCTACTGTTTGTAACCACCAGTGGAGGTGAGAGAGGACGAACTCATCGTGGACACCAGGGTCAAAACGAAGAGGGGACAGTAGAGGTCATGAGATCATCATCGAGATGCGACCTTGCCGACTGCATAGTCCACCAATTAAAGAGGCAAAACCACCAGAACCCGCCTTGATCCTCAACTGAACCTGGAGACCATCGTCATGATTGCAAAAACGGAGGAAAGTACCAAGGTTGTCAAGACTTGGCGATGCTAAATTAAAAGGAGGGGGCAAAAAGTGAAAGCAAAGATTGACTCTTCAGAGTATGATGGACATATAAATAAATAAATAAATATATAATAAGAGACAAATATAAGATTGACTTTGCAGAGGATGATGGACATATAATAAAAGTCCACTGTGATATAAAGGGAGCTGCCTCAAATACCAGGAGGACCCTTTTCGAAATCCAAAAGTTGCGATTTAGGGAAGGAAACGGACAATAAGGACTTTATATCTTCCGAAGTTAAATGTTTGCGTAACTTTGTTTTGAAAATAGCTAATGTGGACGACAACCTAATTTGCAGTGGAAGATTATTCCAGATGAAATCATATTTGGAGGCAAAAAACTTAGACCGGTTAGTTGTGGAGCTAAGGGGGGGTGAAATGATCATGGAGGAATTACGAGTGGCATAGGGTCGATCTACCGGAGTGAGAGCGTTAATTCGTAGGAGATTTGGGCTAGAGTTAACGCGAAACAGGAAGCAGAGACCGGCTTCGAGTCTTCTAACCCACAGAAATTTAATGCTTGCTAACTGGCATCTATCCGTATAAGAGACACTGGATCCAGGAAGCGAAATAGTCTTCGAGTAAAAACCCTCTGAACTATTTCAATCTTACTGCGGTCAGAGGCGTTCATCAGCCCAAAGAGGGGACAGCGGTATTCTAGAAAAGGAAGAACAAACATGCGGCATAGGTTTAACTTTATTTCCGGAAGGAAGAAATTATGCGATATAAAACCACATATCTGTGAAGCCTTTGCAGAAATTCGATCTGCATGAGGCGATAATGCTAGCTTGTTCGTGTAACTTAGACCTAAGTCTTTTATGGTTGATCGTTCTAAAAGTGTACTATTTTGAAATATGAGGGGTCCAGGAAGCTTAGCGGGGCAAAAACACATAATTACTCTTGAGTGAAGAAAACTCGATCTGCCAAGTACAGCTCCAACGTGAGAGTATAAGTAGATCAGTGTTGATTTTATCCACGCAACTATTGGCAGTGTCTTTAGAAAATGAATAAATGCACTTGAGTTCGTCAGCGTTAACGAAATTTTGAGAATTTGTGAGTTAAGCTGAAATTTCGTTTATGTACAGAATAAAGAGAAGGGGACCTAGAACCGTGCCTTGAAAAACGCGACTCGTGATCGGTTGAGGCGTCGAGTTGCGGTTAGACAAGTAGGAACGAATGAAGTCAAGGAGAGGAGGCCGGATGCCGAGGGCTTCCAGTTTCACCAGAAGACGTCTGTGCGGTACCTTGTCAAAGGCTTTGCTCAGGTCAAAGTAGATCACAACCACTAACTGCTGCTCATTACGAAGGGAAGTGACAAGGTTAAGAAAAGCTAAATGACACACTTCGCGTGATCTCCCAGGTAGAACACCATATTGCGAGTCGCTTAAGAGCTTATTTTCTAAGCAAAAGTCGAGAATTTGATTAAAGAAAATTTTTTCAAGAAGTTTTGCTAAAGCCGGGGTTTTGTGAAGGCCATGATAATTATTTACGTCCGAACGAGATCCCGACTTGAAGACAGGAAGAATAATAGATGTCTTCCATGAGTCAGGAAAGACACCGTGCTTATTTTGTTTGTAGATGTAGCAGTACTGTAGTATTCGTCCTCGTCAAAAATGGTTCTTCGGTGTGACATTTCCTCCACAAAACTCTCTTTTTATTCATTTTTTATTCAGCCTCTGAGTCAGCCACTGGTGTCTGTTTTTTAGCTTCTTCCGTGAAATTGAATTTGATTTCTGTGGAGAATATGCGATAAATCTCTGAACCATTTCCAATCCCCGGCTATGGTTCAGGAAAAAGCTGATAGCCAACTGATGTTGTTGGGTTTCGCATTCATTTGATCAAAGTCACCATGCCAAATATTGCCCTTAAATCTGGTGGGATGCTAAAGCACGGAAAATATTGTGTAGTCCCATTGAATTAGGACATGCTCAGTGCAACCTGGAGATGTAGACGTCGCACCTCATAAAAAATATCCAGGGATTTCCTCTGCAACGTGTCAAAGCAGTAAAACTGCTGTCCCCCACTCTCCATCATGGGAAAGGAGACATGCTGAGTGAGGATTGACCTGTGTGTCATATCAAATTAACGTTGGTGAAAAGTTAGTCCAAGATCGCGTGTTTATACTGAACACCAGTCTGTGAGTGGTGAGTTGCATCAGACAAACTTACGGATACTGTCATAAAAATTTGGTTAGATAATTATCTCACGAGCTAATGTTACCAACGTTTAAGAAATAAGGTTGGTATAATAGTTTTTTTTAGTGATGTTCATCCTCTTACTCTGATTTAGTTATTTCCATTAAAATATCCTGCATTGCTCTTTACGTTTTCCTGATTTGCATATTTTATTTATTTATCAGGTTTTCAGTCCCTCCAATTACCGTATTTTGGGGCAGGTCATACATATTGTTCATAATTGATGTTTCTCTTTCGGCTGGTAACTTTACCTAGAGTGTCTTTAAAAGTAACATCTGTGTATCCAGTATTCTAGTTTCATGTAAACATATATTTCTTCAAAATGCCATGCAGAAGTTCAAGACTCACGAATAAGTAAGATAATTTTCTAGGCTTATCTTCCCGATAAATAAGGCACAAGTACCGCAACTTTAAACCTTGAGAACTTTTAATGCACTAGAGAACCGGTGTTTTCGATTTTGTGTTTCCAGGACCCGGACACTCACACTTAGGTCTTGTCTCTAGTCTATCATTGCCTTGACTTTCTTTTTACATGTCTCCAATGAAGAATATTTGTTTTTCATTCTGAAATGTACATTTTGTGTCTCCTCTAGTTCAAAGTTCTCATTGGTCTTCGATTTGCGCGAACGTAGCCGATCTACTTATTACTCCTCATCCGGCCAAGTACTTCTCCAAAACTCACTAGGATCTTGAACTTTTATCCATTCATGACAGCGGTTTCTGGCGATTTCTCTTATGAGAACATACTAGCTCGTACTTCGCGTTATAACCATCAACTGCAGATTGACAAAAGGAGCCGGCTCCCCTTTCTGGACAATGCCACGGGAATCGCACAACGTCCTTGTCTACTCCATCGCAAAGAGGGCGACAGACGTCTGGACTTTATGAATCACAAAGTTTTTAATTACTACCCGTATAAATGGAAAAAAAGCAAGAAGACTTGCCTGACGCACAACTCCGTAGTTCGGACCACAGAGACGTGTGGTACAGTTTTCAGGCCAGGTTAGTTCTGTCCATTTAGTTATATTGTCTTTGATAGAATTGCTGCCGCCTGGTTTCGCATCGCACGATCTCATGTGGAGGGATTTGGATGATGAAGATAGTCACAGCACATGGGCAACCGGACCGATTGGAGACGTGGACTCCGATGGCAGTGAATTTGCAGATGAGACTTACGGCAGTCGGCGCAAGAAGCGCAAAACTCGGGTAAAACGCTACCAGTCCTGTTCGTGTTTGTGTATCTTTCAGAAATTTTCTGTTCAGTGTTAACTGTTTATCATTATTCTTGAGCTTTTTAATCAAAGAATTCGCTAACTAAGTTTGGATGTATTTTTCCCCTGTCTATAGCCTTTAAAACGGTATACTTCCGTCCATATCCTTATCTGGTTCACCATTAAATGCCTTTGCATCGCATTTGATTGTTGATTGCAGCTTTACAATGCCTCATTACTACCCTATCTCTTAGAATCATTGTGCCGTCGAGTTGGGTTTTATTTTGCAACCCAGACCTCACACCTGTCTGGGTAATTAGTTGAGTAAGGTGCTTATTTTCATAACCTTTAGTAAATAGGCGGAAGCCCGTCTTCATATCTGACAGAAGCGGATAACGTTAGTTACACAGGTGTTCTATTTTGGACTACTCGCGCCGAGTTTATCATAATCGTTGGCGAAGATTTTGTATTGCGCACGCCGAAGCCACTGACAAATTATTTACTAGATATTTTAATGGCATAATTTTTATCTCCGAAGATTGTGTCTAAATATAAAATTCATTTTCCTTTTGCTCAACTGTTAGTGCAAAGTTTGGATGCTTTGACTCTTGAGTAAATTAATATTCTCTTAGCGTCAAGTGTGTTATCTTGTAACAATCTGCTCGTAATACTGTCCTCTCCTTTTAGTCATCTCGTCTCTCTCGATCAACGACTGCACCTGGTGGTAGTGCCTTAGGGAACCGTCGCAAAGCCGCAATGTCAAACAGTACTTATATGAGCTACAGCAATGGAGGTCTCCCTTTGGATGAGGATTCCAATGATAAAAGTGCCCACATTCAGCACTTCGTTTGTGAGATTTGTGGCTCTCGGTACAAATCAAGGACTGGGCTCAATTATCACATGAACGCTCAGCACTCAACTTCATTACCGGTATATGATCAAAATGTGAAAGTATTTTCATCACGCAAAGTGTCCCCTCGTCTCCCTATTCAAAATTTAAAAATCCTGATTAACCTTGTTGACAAAAAATAACCGTAAAATTTTGTTCGTCCTTTCGAAGGACAAGTTATTTCGGCAATTTTTTTCCGCTCCCTCATTAATTTCTGTGATCGAACTTATTTCCTGGTCGACTAGAGAATTCGCGATGAACCTATTTTTTGCCGCTGTTAATTACCCGAGTGCCTTTCCTTGCTTATAATTTGAAACAGTCTAAATTCTTGTTTTGTTGAAATTTTTGGCAAGTTTTTTTTATCGTGTTGATTTTTCTATATTTGTTTCACCCATCGCAAGCTTCGACGTATCTAGTTGTTACTTCACCCTTCATTGCTTTGACCTTTAAGCGAGGGCCAATAAATCTACAAGTATTCTCCACAGTTGCAATAAAACTATGTTTAAGTCATCAGGTGTTCTGTTTACCTCAGGGGTGATCTGCCGGAATGGAATTCAGCCGTAGGCCCCTAAGAGGAGTTTTTTCTTCAAGTAACACCATATCGCAGGATATCTACTTCAATCCGTTCAACATTTGTGAGAATTTCGCATTGCACTTAGTAAATTCCAATGTTCAAAACTACTTCGTCCTCTTGATCGCTATAGCCGAAGGCCGCTGTGCGCGGGGTCCCCAGTGTTCCTACTTCTCAATCATCAGCGGACACTTTTTCCTCTCAAATTTCCACGGGATTGCCTCTACCCCATTCGACCGTTAGTACTGGTCTTCTGTCCGACCTTATTGAAAACCCATCTCTGGACCGCGACCCGACCGTTGTGCGTTCGGACTCAAACCCAGCTCTGCATGCCGCCAAAAGCCGGAATACTTGCATCTCCAACCAAGGAAGTATTAGTAAGCTGGTTTACTTTCGTTGATTCGTTTTTGGTCACGATGGCTGCGCACCCCAGACTTAGTTGTCGTTTGACATCCTCAAGATCTCTTGTTACTCACGCGAAACATATCCTCTGTTTCATTAAGTGCGTCCGACCGTTTTTCTTGCGCGTGTTATCGTTTATACGCAGCTTTTCGGGGGCAAACAATCGCTTCTCATAGACCGTATTGCAGGTTCGTTGAAAAACTCATATTCAGGACTCTTTCGAAATCTAGCTCTCTTTTTTTCCTTTGTACTTTAGCTTCATTGTTTGGTTTTTCGTCGCGCTTGCTGCGTCTTCTAAAAGTATTTACGGTTCTTTTTATTTTGACGTTTGAGAATTTCCGGGTTTCCATGATTGATAAATGGTCAAAGTTATCTGATACGCCGTGATTAAAATACCTAGGTCTTCTGGCAGTTAGGGACGCATTTTCAGTTGAAATTGTTGAATGCTCATTCTGCGCTACCGTAATTTTACCGATTGTGGATGCCGCTCAAAATGCACGTCTGGAGATCACAGCGCTGGCTACTGTGCGCCTCCTGCTTGCTTCTTTGTTTGCAACCTTTGCAAACTTCAGTGCGTGTAAATTAGCCAGAACTTCGCATTGGAAATATTTTGACTTTTTCTTTTATGGTCTAAAAGTGTTTTGCGTTCCCTACCACATCACCTTCGTTTCAGTAAAGATCCGGAACTGTGTGACATTGAAGCCGCAGTCTTAGAAAGTCTGCTCTCGTCTTTAAACTCAGATGTATATTGTATTTTTAGCCGTAGATTAAATTTTTCCAGTTATGGGAATAGACGGAGTTGAGACAAGTCTTTCAATAAACGGGCAGATGAATTATTAGGAGATTTGGGAGTGCTCTGGGAATCGAAACGTCTTCACATCCCTGGGGTCAGCGCGTTTGTTTGCATACTTCTGTAACGCATCGCAACCTTTCACAAGAGATGATCATCACTGTGGTCTAGCAGGGCCCAACAGTTAATAAGGTTTGTTAAACGTTTGAACGGAAAGAAAGCATTTTGATAAATTGGACTTGGTTCGTTGCATTGGACGTCGCCTTATTCCATAAATTGTAAAATTCGTCTCATTTTACGTATATTCACCCCCAGAGGACGAAAATACCGTCGTTTCTACACGATCCTCACATTTTATCTTTAGGGTTAGAGCGCTATCATATTACACCTCATCACCAAAAAAATATTTTTTCTCCTTCCCGAGAACCCATTTCCGTTAACTGTGAGCGTATGTGGTTTGTCGTAATTGAATAATAAATTCAAATTCAATGTACGTATTTCCTAACCTAGTCGTTTCCAGTAGTCGTTCGTTACCAACACTACATTAAATATCTGGCGAACCACTAAAATGTGAAACGAGTGCTACTTAGCCGACCATATATTTAATTCCAGCATTTCCTGCATGAAACACATAGTTCTTTATAAGCTAAAACTATTCTATGAATGCAGGTCAATTTTAGGTCTTCAGCCCCCCTCAGCGTTTTCTGAAATCCATCGATCGGGCGTGGCTTTAATTTCTGTCAGAAATTTCTGAAGACTTCATTTCCCGCCCGCCATATATTCTCTGTATGCATTACGCTAGTGTCGATGTCTGTTCCATGACTTGCGAATCATCAACGCCATGAGGACGTGAACTTCGCTGTTATCTTGTCTTCGAATTGACTAGCCTAAAAGACCCTGCTTCCATTCCGTTCCAACGCTGCGCTTTTATCACCAACTGCCTCTTTAAGTAGCGCCTTTCTTTATCACCGTTGTATACCTATGGCTGCGACATTTGTGCGAAATTCGGCTATGTAGCACGCCAGCCCTACAAACCATCGACTGTCGGTCCAGAATTCAATTCTACGTCGGTTAGTTGACTATCTCAATATAATCGCCAGCCGTGTTCGGGCTAAGGCTAGGTGACGTCCCGTCCGATTTCGTTACCACTTCACCAGGTTAACATAGTACAGTTTACCAATCGATGCACCTATCAATGTGCGATCGTTCCTTTGAGCGTTAACTGGCAATGCCATTATGGAACCTAATACAATTTAGCTTATTATAAATCGCAGAAGGCCATGTCCCCCATTCACTTAGAAGGATAGTCGTGTAGGGTACCGTATATTCCAATATTCGTATTTTCGTTGATCTCAAGCTTGAGCCAATTTACTCTAAGCAACCGCTTGCACCTGCCCGAGTTAGTATCTGATTTCCTCGTTATCAAACTGGTGTTACAGCGCGATTGAATCATCGCCCGTGTTGACCAATCTCCGACCAGGAATCCCGAGGAATTTTTTTAGTCCTTGCATCCGTTTAGACGGTGAGCACTATGTCTACAAAGCGACTCACAGGCAGCAGAGCGTCCTCAGCGTAGTCTGGACCTCTCATTATCAGGTCATGACCTACTGCAGTTTCGAAATGGTGCCCCAACGCATGTTAAGATGGCCAGTTTCTTATAATTGAACGGCATTGGTGAAGAAATACTAGCCATAATGGGTGCCAAAAGTGACTTCAAGGAAATCGCTCTTTGTCGTTCATCAGAATGCCGTTTATAGCTAGTGGCTAGGTCAATGATGGCATTTGGACTGGGGAAATCGAGGCCTTCGAAATATGAGTCAGATTGCATCCAGCGGGCCTTGTGACTCCGAAAGGCTAGGGTGACACCTCTACGGTTGAAATACAATTCATCCTGTGAATTTAATCGACGGTTTTCTGTTGTTCAGGGTAAAGAAAAACCTCTGGTGATGTTTGTGTCCGTGTTACGTTCAAGGCTGTAAGTTACGTGCTTCACGAAGCAGTCCCATTCTTATCTGTCTTACATAGGTTTCTACACTTAGGGAATAAATCCGAACTGGCGTACCATATATGTTTTCCAATGTTAATAAGTGTTTATATTGTCAAGCCCACACTGAAGACAAGAGTAAAAAAGGTAAAAATGGTTTAATTTTTGAATGTTAAGACTTTCAAATTTACAACAGGAAGCTTTTTATTGTAAAGTTTTTGTTTATCAGCTTCAGAACAAAAGTTCACTCTACGCACATCTAAAAAATCAAGTGAAAATGTAAACCACACAAAAGATGGCTGCCTTCCCGAATGTCTTCGTTGCATGTGACTGGAACGCATGCCGAGAGACATCGTCAGTATATGTAAAGTTTCATGTTTTAAAACTACTGCGTCCGCGGGCTTTTGAAATCAATCTGCCATTTTTTATGCTCTCCATTCACATGTGAATCTTCTTATATAAACGTCGCCCAGTATATACCGAATTTTGGCCCTCTTTGTTTATTTGAACTACAATAATGAGGTTATCAGCGCACAACGCTGGAACCGTTTTGAAGGAAGTCCAATTTGCTCTGCATTTTGAGACTCATTCTGGGAAGATTCTTCATGATGTCAGTAGCTGCAGTCTTCGGTTATTCGTTTGTGATCTTCCAATGTTTTGTGGTTTGTGTGTCCAATCTTATTCACAGTGAATGGAGGACATTTTGCTGAAAATTTTGGAATTTAACTTTAAAAATAAAGCGTGCGTCTCTCAAATGTTGCTCACCAACGATAGACGTCACAAAGCCTTTAGACGTGACATTCTGACCGTCATTACTGAAGCTGGCCTCTGTTTGCCCCACAACTGGGGCAGAATGTTGACAAAACACGTGTCTTGGCTTTTAGCTAGTGCCCGTGATGTACCGTGTAACCCCAATTTATACTGCTGGGTGTCTTTTGGCAGTTTACTGAACATTACGCACTTATTCTGCCTTGGCTGGCGGACTTCGACCCAAATATTCATATAATCTTTTGGCATGTGTCTGTAACTCTTAGTTCATACTGGTTTACTCCAAGTTAGCTGTTAATTTTGGAGGCAGTTAAAAAGACAACAACCTCACGCAGTGTGATTCTCAAGCTGTCGATAGTTCTACTTGTTGAAAGAAGCGCTGCAAATAAGACACTGAGGTTCTCTGTCCTACTAATGCCTCACAGCGTAAGTTTCTGGACGAATGTCCACATTCCACGCTCGATTCGTTCAATTGTTTTTCCGTCCTCATATATCCGGAGGCTGCGTAAAATTTCTCGTGCTTCAAAATGATTACTTCTAAGATGGGCTGCGAAGTACTTGTGATTATCCACCTCGGGGGTCCAGATCGTGGCGCAACAGCCGTTATTGGAGGCGTACACTAGTAACAAATTTCACACATGGAGGCGGTGAAATGGCACGCGTATGTGCAGGCTCACGCCGTGCCAGTCCTCTGCGTCCTGTCCCGTCTTCGATCTTCTTAACTCTGTCTTGACGCTCGGTCCAGTTGGGTGAGGGCGGAGAGAGAGAGAGAGAGAGCAGACATGCGCAAGGCTACTATCACGGCAATTCACTCGCAAGTCACCATTCATGCGCCCACATTTTTGTGGGGTACACGGAGGACATGGTTGGTAAAAACGGTCAAATTATTACGTCTAAGGGCATTGCGTCCTCTTATCGTAGGCCAGTAACATGTGCTGAGGATGGGGTAGTAGTTAAACAGAAAAACTTCGTACATACTGATGCTGCTTCTCGGAATGCGTTTCAGCCACATGCAATGATGACATTCGGGCAGGGAGTCGTCTTTTTCGGGGTTTTAATTTGCCCTTCATTTTTTCCATGTGCGTATAAAGCCAATTTTTGTGTTGAAACTGATGAACAAAAAGTTGAATCAAAAATAAATAGCTTTCTCTTGAAGGGGTGAAAGTTTCCTTTCAACAATCCAACCATTTTGTTTTTTTTTGTTACTCTGTTCGGACTTGAAAGCGTATTTGACAGTATTTTAGAGACCTATGGCATTTATTACCTACAGCAGGTCATGGGAGGATAAGATAACTGGGAAAGTTGCGGAATCTGGGTTGGTGAATATTCGTAAATGTGTTTTCAGTATATCTCTGGCTGACGTAGTCGCCCCCACAAGCCTGCCGTTTAATCCAAGGTACTCCCTAAGAACTTTTAATGCCCCGTAATCTTTTATTGTTGAACATCTGTAGATTGGCATCGCGTAGCTTCCGAGATTAGAGTCTTCTTGACAGCAATGCTTTGTTTATCCGATAGTTTATGTTTGTTGATTAAGGAGCACAGAATGTTCAACCAGTTGGAGGCAAACTCGCAACTTTTGTTCAGTGTGAGCTTGACAGCGTAACCACTTATGAACACTATTAAACAGATATAAAACTCGGGTTCCGGAGGTTTACCGTTGTAGACGAGTGGATAGTTTTGCAATTGACAGCCAGTATAATATTGCGCACAAATTAACCAGATATTATTTCCCACTATTCGGCTCTGAAGCTCCGCTTGGATAATGCTTTTTTGGCTATATACGTCGTTTTTGAGTAACTGCGCATCCTGCATTGTCTGGCGGTCGTACCGCGTTCACATTTCAGAAGGTTCTCGTCATGTTAAGCACCATAACCTTGCTTCGCAATCTGTTTCTCGCTAGGCGAATTGAGGCAAATTTTCGCACACTAGTAGAAGAAGGCTATTTTCCCGTTAGAATAATGTTTTTATTCACCTGAGCTTTCGTCAGGGATGAAAGCGGGATCAGACAAGCAGCAGTTACAGGAGGTAGAGACCAGTCAAACACCAGCAACGTCAGTCCAGAGGTGACTGCGTAGGGCTCCTTATGCTGACGCCAGATCGATAAATCGATTGACAGCGGTCTCGGAAACCATCCGGTGGCTCACAAACGAAGGTATGTGAGAACACTGTTCAAAGAAATCCAAACTCGCTGCAGCAACCCGGAAGAAAGCACGTGAGGCCCGATATCTTCGCGACCAGTTTATGCGAAATGGCTATCCGAAAGCGTTCGGAAGCCAACACCCATATGTTCGCCCACAGAGGACCCACCCAGAACTAACTCCTATGGTATGGCATGCACTGCCTTGCATGAAGGACGTGTCAGAGGCGACCTAGCGCATTGCTGCGGGACTAGGTGTTGAAATTGCACGCCGGCCCAAAGTTACCAAACGCAGCAGAGTCATGAGAATCAAGGACCGATTAAACCCTACTGAGCAGTTGGGTGTAGTGTATCGCATCCTGGGCCTAAACTATCCGCGTAACCACACAGTCCAGACTGGACTCATGCTTGGATCGCGCCTACACGGACATAAGCTGGCTGTGAGGTAGGGTGGCGGATTATCACAAGTAGATTCGGACACCTACGAAACGGATCATGAGTTTAACTTCGCAGCCACGAAGACAATCACCTATGCCAGAAGCAAGACAAGCCGAAACTTGATTGAAGCCTGGGCCTCCGATGAGAACTCAGTCTACCGATTTATAGATCAGGCGCCGGGATACAGAACCCTGCGCAGTCGCCTTCAGACTGGTGTTACTGGTGTTTGATTGGTCCCTACCCAGTATAACTGGTGCTTCTTGTGTTGCCGCTTTTACCTCTGTCGATTGACTCCAGTAAGAGTTCGAATGCCCAGACAAATAAACATGATTCAGATGAGTGAACAACCTTCTTCTTCACTTATACATCTCTGTCAGATTCTGGAATGTTGCTAGTTGTTTCCTAAGGACTTAATTATCTTTACTCCAGTGAAATTCAAAACGATCAGCCGAAATCAGCCTAAGAGCGAACTGCTGGCTGTATTATCGAATAGAAAGTGCTAGCCCTGGAACAGGCACTAAACTTTGGTGGAATATCGTGACCTATTTTTCCGGGACAAAACGACTACTCAGTGAAAAGGGAGCCATTATACGAGCTAGTTTCAAGTGGACTTGGTCCTTTTAATCTCATTTAAATATCTGTTTGGTTTTTCAACTCAAATTTGTGATTAAGACAGTGTCAAGTCGATTGCACAAAATTCGCTTAAGTGAATACGACATCCTAGAGGACATGATTTCCCGCTCTGACCTAATCGCACAAACGAAACCTTGGTGAGACATGCTATTGATTAGTTGTTCCCGTGGACACTCCTCTTGCTTCTCCTTTTTTGATGCTCACACAGTGTTTCTCGTATGTATTGTGTCGCATTCGTTCAGCAAAAACAAATTTTACTCCGACGGTATCAGGAGACCGTAAACTTCAAATCGTGACTTTTTTTCGATTTTGATTGCTTGACCTTATCAAGTAGCTCGCGTGTAGGTTCATCCGCAGATCGGAATATAGCAGCTTCGTCACAAAGGATACACTCAGTTTGTAACTGAATAAATAAAAAGTACATAATGACGAGCAGTGCTTAGCGAACAAGGGCTGTGGTTTGTGAGCACGCGCGGCATCAATCAGACTGCGTTGTGAGAGCCCTATCTCGTAGGTCTAAGTCAAAGTTTTGGCAGCTTTCGAATTGAAATGTATCTTAGTAGAGAAAGTAGGCATCCAGAGCCATGTCTTCACAATTATGCCCCGTGTATTTTGTTGCTGGGTGCTGTGTACCTGCCCACCTGTTCTTGGAGGTGACACAGTGAAGTCGTTTGAGTTCGCGTGTAGCTAGATGGATCGACATCCTCCTTTCCGTAAACCTTCCTCACGACATTAAACTCGAGTGACACCAATTTCGCCGACTATTTAGAGTACCGGCGTCGCTTTGTTGCAAGACATTGAACTCCAACGAAGACGTGCACAATCTGAGCAATCTATGTTATGAGAGGAATTTTTTCTCTTAGGTGGATAAACATATTCTTTCGGCGCTGGAAATTCGAGACAAAAAATGCGTTTCATCCTTACATAAACAACCCAAATCCAATAGTTGAAGGTGTCTCGAAAACTCAAAATCAGCCATCGTAACTTTTTCCCTGCGGGTGGAATTGTGAAATCTTATGGTATATTTTTTATGTCAATTATATCGCTTGAAGCAGGTAGGCGTTCGTAAGAGCTGTTGAACTTATTCCTTTTTCATTGGAATTTGAACTAGATTGCACGTTCTCTCGACTTTTCAAAAAAACGTATTTCTTGGCGTGCAGTCATCGCACATTATTTTGGGCTTATGGTATATGGGACGACGGGACAAAATCTGACGGTGAATGTTTTTGTAGGTTTTTTTGTTTGTTATGGACGTTTTATATGGAAAGGGGCAGATAAAGAACATAAACAGCTCTATCCTCGCACATGTGGTAGACACAGGCTGTCGTGTAAATGACAAAGAGGCCTTCCGGGTAATTTACAAGGTCCCCTCAACCTATTCGAAATTCCTTAGACAGCGTCTGTTGGCTACGGCAGAAGCAGCGGCAATCAGGCTAAGAAAACCGGTCCTGTGCGCTCAAAAGAACTTTATACAGGCACCGCAATTACCGTGGCCGAAAGCCACCAATTTAGCCGCCCGCATCTAATTACCTGTCCCGGCGGCCACCATTCCTCTGACCACGATCAGAAAACGGACCGCAATTTTTTTTTTTTTTTTTTTTTTTTTTTTACCCCTCCCCCCCACCCTGACAACCGTACAATTTGTTTTAATTACCCGCATATTTGACCTTGTGACACTGATATAAATGTAAAGGCCTGATGAGAATTTATCGAAAGCTAACGTATGCTCGCCAAATTGTCTTTTGAATTTTTCAATGGGAATATTCGCTACTCTAAGATGAAACTGACAGTCAGGAATGATGATCTAGCTTAGTAAGCCGATCCGCACTATTCAGATCCCCTGTCACTAAGTGTTTTGGAAAAATATGTACGATACCAACAGAACTTTAGATGTATCGGAACTCTAAACGGGCACGTACCCATATTTAAGTTTGTTATGTCAGCGAATGCTTGTACGATTCCACTAAAGAACATAATGGATAGGTATGCGTGCTATACGCGAACAGTGGCAATGGAGATGGGACATTGTAAATGACTAAAAGAGCGGTAACGCGTTGGCGATGATGGTTTTTTACATTCAATTAGGCCCTAATACACTCCTATTCCTACACCTCCTGCGCTCCTACACACAAACCTGACCCTAACCTTAACCCTATCCATTGTGTTCTTTAGGGGGTATCATTCGTTGTCGGGTTAGGGAGGCGCACAAGCAGTCCTTGCCGAAAAATGCTTACTCTCTGTATTTTCAAAGATTTATCCGTGAATAAATTTTTACGTAGGTTTTTGGGTCGATTTTATACCTCAAACGTTTTTTCGGACTAATCACAGTGCGGAAGTCTTGTTATCCGATCCACCCTAGTTTCAGGACGGAAAACGAGCGATTCCGTTTTTTGCAGCTCGGATCTAGGGCCAACGCAGGTGGTTACATATCGGCTCTCAGTCAATAATCTATGAGAAGTAATACACGGGAATGCGAACCCCCTTGGCGCTTAATTCCAGGACGAGGATACCCCACCCTTCAGGTCGCTCATCTTGACGTTGTTTTCTGTCTAACTACGGTAGCTGCCCTAACTCATTAAATCTTATGGATTTCATGAGTTACGGACCTTTACGCAAAATCAGCGCACGCTGCATCCCCAAAGTTTCACCTCAATAAAGAATCCATATTTAGGAAAAATAAGGTTTATTGTGGTTTACAAATTAATATTAAATTGTCTATAAGTACTATTTTTTTAGAAAAGCTACAAATTACGAAAAGGGGAAAAATCCATCTAGTTGAGTAAACTGAAGTTCTTAATGTATAGGAAGTCTGTTCATGCAACCAAACGAGTGAATAAAGCAGCAAAAGTAGAATTACTTTTGAAAATATTTTTTTCCGAGTTTTGCACATGCATATTCATCTAGTTTAAGCGCAACGTAAAGTATGGTCGTAATCAAGCAGCCTAACATGCGAGTGTATATTCCAACACCGTTTCACGGCAATTGGCAGTTTTATTCTGTTTGCACATAGTCTTAGATGCGTTTGACCAAGGCAAACTGATTTTGGCTTGATTGCGCCTATAGGGGCGTTACAGGAATATAATATTTCATAAGCTCACATGTTCACAGGCCAGTCACTCAATAATAAATTAAAATAGAATTATCAGGTGCGATCGTAAACGTACCATTTTGTGCATATAAAGAGGACTTTTCTATTAAGTTTCTTTATAACTATTTCGGGTATTCTAATACTATGAGTTTCAGATCGTCTTTGAAAATGTGGTTAATTACTTACAATTTTCACTGTCTTCAGTTCACTGCCCATAAATGTAGATATTTCTTAAAAGCATTTACCCAATTAGTGACTTTTTGGACATTCTAATGCAGATGACCATCTGGGTCATATTTTTAGACTCACCCAAACATGAAAACTCGCTGCCGAGAAAAATGAACGTCCTTAACAAAAGCCAAGAAAATGTACGCCCATAGTCATTTAAAAAACTTTCTATAATAAGATACCTCTGTAAAAGGCCCATTAATTAGATGTTTTGATGTCGAATGTCTATGCACTCAACGTTTTTCCAAGGTGAAGTCAAGGAAAAACTGGGGACGTTTGACCGGTTTTTCGACGTCGCTGAAAATTTGGGATACAGTTCCTGTTGAAAATTAAAGAATTCACTTCTCTCTTTCTAGTGGAGCGTTTTTCGATATATTTGCTTCTCAGTCTAGTTTTAAGATTTCAAACGCACAAGAGAGTGGCCGAATGTATACTAAGATTTGCGATAAGATGTCAATCTTCTGTCTCTTCCGTTTCAAGTTAACTTATTCATTTATGGTCAACTGCTGACCGAAATTGTCTTGACAGGCTTCGCGTACGCCGTGACAGCGAAAAGTGGCGCATGTCATTGCGTCTCGTATATATGTGCGTTTAGGGTCCTAATTATCGGTGTGGTAAAATAATGTACAGTCACACGAGTTTATTAGAGCCTTTTTTTGGTACAAAATGTCAGAAATTTGCAAAACTTAATTTTTAGACTTAATCTGTCCTTGTTTTTCCGAAAATCATGTGATCTCTCAAACCTGCATTCACCTGATTTTCGTGGAAACAAAGCAAAATGTTCCGTTCTCTGAAGGGATATATTCCAATTTTTTCCGGCTTATATTAATGTTCATTCATAGTGCTGCGCACAAAAACAAAATGCTTTGATCCGTAGCCTTTAATAGCGTACGAAAATTCCTGGATAACAAGAAACGTCGGATTTTGCCCCATGTAGCCCCGTTTTCCCGTCAATAAACCGATCTGAAGTGAACTCTTTATTATTAAACAGCTTTCGGTGCATCAATTTAATACAACAAACAGAACTAATACCTTAAAAGGCCTGCACTGCTACTACCTCAACTTCTGCTATAGACATTTTATGAGTCAGGCAATCTACTGTGTATACTTCGGTCTAAATATTAATGTCACCTTTCGGTCCGTACCTATAGGCAGTATTTTATACTGATTTACTAGAAGTTAACCATTAATTTCTGAGAAATTAAAAAAAGCAATGTCTAAATACCCGTTAGAGTCTTTTTGATAGATGACCATTACACCATCCCTATCTCACTCGTTCGCCCGCAGGTGTGCACGATCGCCGGGGCAAATTTCATTGTTATCTGTTTTTCCTTTACTTCTGCAGTAATTGAAGCGCAGACACCTGCCCCGTCGCACAAAACTACGTCGGATCAAGCAACGAGTTGTGACTTCTGCCTAGGCGATGAGTGGTGTAACAAGAAGACCGGTGATCCCGAAGGCATGGTGCGCTGCTCCGACTGCGGTCGCTGCGCTCACTTCTCCTGCCTACAATTCACGACGAACATGATAAAGTCAGTTAGAACCTACAAGTGGCAGTGTCTGGAATGCAAAACCTGTTGGCTCTGCGGAACTTCCGAAAACGACGTAATTATTTACCTCGCACTCGGCTTACTTTCATACTTTTCACCACTGCTTCGATTGACACAGCTCTTTTGGCCGGCAGTATTGCAACCTGTTCATTTGGGGGACTTTAGGTTGTCCGACTGGCAGACGGTCGTACTCATTCCCGGTGCATGACAGTTGTTCTGTTCTCTTTGCGTCGACCTGAATTCCTGACAGTAGCGACTCCTCAGCCCCATTGTTAAGATGAGTTAAGATATATTTACCGTTTTAGATGGCCCCTTGGCTGTCCATAGTGCGGGACCTAGCCATGGGGAATATTAAGAATTAATTATTTGATCGATGAAATGTTTGTTAAATCCTTTGGAGGTGGTTTGTTCACGGGTCTTTTCACCGCTAACTCGACTACTAGTCTAGTAGGTGCATTGCAAACTCCCAGTTTCCGGGCGTCAGATGCCCAGTCCATGCCGGATGTGACTACTTTCCGGAACCATCCCAAAACGGATGTTGTTTAAGGTGCAGGATGAATGCATGTAGGGCTGATGCATCGATGTGAGTTTTGCACGATGTTGGCGCTTTTGGTGTAGTCGGTCAGCTATTTGCCTTTGCTCGCTGCCTGCCGCACAACTGCTAGCTTTCGGTGATGTCATACTTTTCGCTGTTCCACCACAATCCCCTATTGTCCCAAGCATCTAACTGTTAAAACGTGAACTAAAGTGCCCTTCAGATGGTTACCTGGCCCTCCGTTGATCATAATGAAACCCACCTTTCTTTATTGGTTTTTGTTCAACAATCTTTGGTGCGAGAGGTACGGAACATAGTATTTTGGGAGTATACTTGATTCCCACGCAGCAATGACAGCCTCACACATAACAAGGCGGCCTATGGCCGATTTATATCCAGTTCTACAGAGAGAACAGAATCCCCAAGTGAAAAAAAAGTTTTTTTTTTGTTAGAAAATTATTAGGTGTGTCCGTCGAAAAATGTGGTTACGGATCTCAAATCTCAGTTTGTCTGACACGGAAGTCGGACTGTTCGTCAAGTCCTCTGTCATTGACAGCATACTGTGCGTCATGGTAAGCAGTTAAGACAATCGGTTCGTAATTATTTAAACGACTCAAAATATTCACTGTGAAGTAGTGAAGTTTACTCCCAGTCGTGACTGCTCCTTCTTGGAGGACTTGCCGCAGCACTCGGCTTCGGTGCTAGGCTTACGGGTAATGCAAAGCATCTTTCTGTATTTTGCGACCAACACGCTCAGTTCTCTTGCAGCACAAACTTTTGTCAAATGATTTTTAATAGAGAACTCTGTTCTCCCTCTCCCTCACTATTGTGGGAGGATGGAATATACTCTGATCACATCGTATTCTGTTCCAGGTCAATTTTTCTCCCGTCGGTCGACCGTAAACCTCTCGTAAACTCTTCAAAAAAAGAAAAACAGCGAACTCGTGTGAATCACGCCTGGACCTCAGATCGCTCGTCCGTTAGGTTGCTGCGGTTACTATATGTCCCCTTCTGTGTAAGATGTGGCCTCAAAATTTTATGATCTGCTCTGGAGCTTGTGCGCGTTCATAGCTCTACCTACACGTAGCCTACTAAATCGCGATTTACGTTTACATGACTCCCCATCTGGTACACATATTGAGCCTGTCTTCAGGATGCCTACCGTGCAGTGCACTTGTTCCTAGAGCAGATAACATCTTGTTACCAGGTCAGTTCGATCGTCGCGAATGACGACGATGTCCACCGCGTGGTCCACATTACGTTGGGCGCAGGCATGGTGACTTGCGTGTGAGGTAGTTTATGATGGTAATAGACCTCGCGGCATATGCGGCATGCTCTCTTTCCCTACCCTCCTGGGCTAGATGGCAAGACTAATTCAGGACGACCGACTGATAATCTAAACAGCCCGTTAACGTGTGCCACATACACCTAGTCCGCGCATGATGGAACAACTTTTCACAGAAGCAATAGCAGATCTCATCTGAGTGAGTGTCATATAGACTACATTAACAAGGAGGCATTGCAGCCTGATTCTTCTTCCCTCTCAAGACTACCGAGCTATCCCGTCGTGTGGTGGCCTTCCGAGCTGCGACTTGTGGTTCATCATGATAATTCAAACGCACCTCAGGGTGTTTATCGTGAGTAGTCAGATAAGATGGAGTCCCCAGGGTACAATTCCCCCTCTTTTTCTCTCTTTCTCAGGTCTCAATCGATTGTCTGAGCCGACCAGCCACCTAGTGCGGGGATTGTGTGCACGTAGATGGCACGGCGTTACCCTGCACCTACGCGTGTCATCGCACCCTATCCTCCCCCCAATGTACGGTATTTTCACGGGTGCACAGCCCGAGCAACGCGTTTCAGGCCCTAATCCGGTTCCGTGTTGGGCCAGCGCATCTCCTGCGTAGCCCCTTGTACGGACAGCACGTACACAAACAGATCTGCACACCCTGTCTAAACGTATTTGCGGCCTGTAGTCTGTATACTGAAGTCAGTAGCATTATTAAATATTCCGTTATTGTGCGTAGGGGCGAGTTTTTGGAGACCGTCAAAGAACGATCGGAGCGTAGTTTTAGGCAGTCATTTCACATGTGATATCTGGTGCTTTGGTCTCCATACCAACCTTACCTTTTGTTCTTTGGAGAGCCGTCATTTTAAGTGGAGCCCTCCTTACGACACCTAGGACACTAAATTCCGTCCCTTTTCCCGCCCCTCCTCTAGGAGCAGATGCTCTTCTGTGATGACTGTGACCGCGGTTACCACATGTACTGTCTGACTCCACCACTCGCTGAGCCCCCCGAGGGCAGCTGGAGCTGTCGCCTTTGTATAGACCACTTCAAGGGCGCGGCCGCTTCTGCCATTACGGACTCTGCCACCACGACAACCGGCGAGTGTACCACACCTCTGCAAGAGTCCTCCAATCACAGCACATCAGCTAGTTCGGGCCTTACTCTGCCGGCAGGCGGCGGCGGCGGCCAGACGTCCAACCCAGTCATCACCTAAGGGCCCTAGTGACGGCGGAGAAGATTACTGCTGCTCTGCTCCACTCCCCAACCGATACTTCTTCTTGTCACATTCCATTGGATGGTAGTTGTGTACAAAATTTAACCATTTGTTACCTTTGCTTCTACTTTGCCCAGCTTCTTTGCTGGTAGAGAAACCTGCTCCACTTTGTATGAATGCAACCTGTAGCTATTTCGTATTACCTGCCCAGGTTTTCAGTTCCCCTGAATTTACTGTCATCACTACCACTGTTGCTTCTGCGATTCACCCAGTGCCTCTATGCCATGACTCAGTGGTTATCCTCTCTTCTGGCAGCCTCAGGTTACCGGTTTTTTCTGAACAGTTTCCCACCCTAAACTTCCGATATTGGACTTTTTGATACTATCTGCCAGCCGTACAATCCAGCCCTGTTCGCCCACAATTCTTACCTCTTACCTGAACTCGGTTGTTCACTTGCTCTCAATTTGTCTACCTCCACGTTGTTGAGGTTTTTCTTTTTCCGTCTTTTTACACTATATATATGTATGTAAAACTCTTCTCCAGGTTGTCTTTTCTCCCTCGCGTACAGTGCACTGCTTGTGTGTTGTTGTTTTTTACAAAATCGATTCTTGTGCTGACCTAAACGCCTTCTACCTCTGCGCCCGTTAAGGCATAACTTTCGCCGATAACTCGCGACTACTGACATGAAGTAGTCGTCCTGTTTTTGCGTTCTTGCCCGTGTGCTGAGCTGCATTTGCTAAGAAAGAGCATTATTAACTGGCCTGCCCACCTGCTTCTTCTCGAGTTCTTGATTGTTTTGGAGGGGTTGTTTTAAGGCGCGTAAAAGCTTGTATCTGCCTGAAGGTATTAACTCTTCAACTCGACGTCCGTACAATCTGGAGTATTTCACCGTTTGCTATATAGGCCAAACAGTAGTTGTTGCTGTCACACTGTGTAAATTTTCGGCTACGGTGGAAAATCCCTGCTACTTAAACTCTTTGCACGGAGATATCGTTGGTAGCCCACTTGTGTCCTAGCATCTTGAAGGATGAAGCCGTTGTGGGTAATACCATGTCATATTGAAATAAGTGTCGAAGATAGCATAATCACGACATTCGATGTTTGCCTGATAAACAGTTCTTACTCGTGTCAAGGGAACACAAGGTGAACCGAGCGCTTTCTTCTCTGTCTCGGCTGAGAGAATGCAAGTTTACCGGCCAAGAAATCCTCGCCTCCAGACGGGCTGGTAGCATGTGTACTGTACAGTTTCATTTTCATGGTGCGGATTTGAAAACAGTCTTGAGAGTCATCTACGTTTACTGACTTACTGGTCGTGCTGTGGCAAAGGAAACCACATGGTTAACCTAAGATAATTCACAATCCTGTGAAAGTATCAGTCGGTCCCTGACCTTGGCCATGCCTACTGGCAGCCGAAAATCGGCAATAAATAAAGCAGGCAGTCAGCTTAGATTAATAAAACTGGCCTTCACCTCCCGGATGAACCTGGCAAAAGTGAGGCAATGCGGCGACGGTCGCGGGGTGCCTTTCCTGCCGACGGAAGGCATAGCCAAGCACATCTGTCTGAGAAACTACCAATCAGCGGATCGTAGTGGCGATTTCTCACTCACTTTTCATTTGATTCGGATCTCGTCTATTGAAAAACCTGACCCACCAGGTCTTGTGCAAAAATCACGCCTGTATGTCTACTTACTGTTTGTCCAGTTCACAATGGTGTAGAGCAATAAACACCAGGCGGATGCGGTTGTTAGTCCCTTAAATACTGTGCGGCACGTTATAGCGTCCACCTCCAAATATGGACGCCTTTGTGCATTTGAAACGCGAAAATAATGCAACCTTAGTTCCTGCGGTCGTCTTTTCTATGTACGGAAACACCAGTTTTCAATGGTGTCCTCCCCAACATCCTTTCTGCAACTGACGGCGAAGCTCTAGACTGTGGCATCAAGCGAAAGATGGAGAGCATGTTCCGAAATGGTGCGAGGTCCGCGAAGGACAACATGGGTGGGGTACTTCGAGCAATCCACAAAAGAGTCAGTGTCTGTACTCCTTTTTGCTGGGCTTGTCGTTACTACAGCATGGACGACCTGCTTAAGAGGACTCTGGCTTTCTTATATAGGATATTCCTGTCTAACGGGTACCCAACCAGTTTTGTGAAAAACTGTCTAAGACCTCGGTCCCAACCACAAGTCCTAACTTCTATTAGAGGGATGGTGCCGGGCCAATTCGTCCTCGCATCTTAAGCACAAACGACTTTGAAGTGATCTTCCGTCAATCAAATCACGTAAGCATGCAGATTGCCCACAAACTGGTGATCCCCTTGCACGCAACGTTATCTCAAGTAAAAGCTTCTATACCTCAAGAGAAGAAAACGAATGCCCAAAGTGTCAACTGTTTTTGGTCATACGGGTCGATGATTTGGGACCAACTGTAATTAATATAGATCAGCAATCCGCCTTGTCTCTCGTGTTTTCGCACACCCTAGAATGTCACAAATTCTTCAGTTGGGTCGGTACTGAATTCATCGCCGCAGTCAAAACAAAACAATCATGAGAACTGCTCGGAGCCTAGTATTTAAAAGAAAACAGTATCGCAGGTGGGTCGTTCAACGAGAAGGTTATGGGAAATACTAAAGCTGTCGAGCATTGGGTCTCAAGTTAGAACCCTTGCAGACAGTCACATAGCCACCAACAGTAATTTAGAAAGGAGTACGTAGTGTCAACTTCTATGTCGACTTTGGCTCTTACAATTAAGACCTATGTGCGCGGCTCAATGACCCTCTGAGTCCACCCTATAACAACAACAACTGCTAATCATTATTAGACAATGGACTGTTTCACTGGCCCAACATTCCTCCTTCGCACAGGATGCGCCACAACCGAACCCCCCCGACCTCCGGCAACCATCGCGACGCTTTGTCTACTCCGTCCCATGGAACTCTCCTGCATGGTCCTCTCCCAAAAGCTGATTCGAGCGTCCACGATGCTAGTTCAGTTTTGCTGATGAACCGTCCCTTTTAATATGCATCTCCACTGATTTGTTGTCAAAGAGGGCAGAAGAGCCCCCTATAATTGTTTACCTCAGAAGCAGCAGTTGCCAACGGCGATTTTTATGGCTCAACTCTCGTCTTCTCATCCTATCCTCCTCGAGTAATTGGATTCTGCGTGACTTGTCAAGACTTATGCGAAGTTCTTTAGGGCATTAGCGCATGCGTTTAGCAAACTCGACATTACTATGAACGCAACTGGGCCATTTCAAGGTCACATGCGAGCAACAATCACCAGTTTATCCCGGTTATGTGGGAGCCCCATTATGGAACCTGTGGTGTATAAGCAGTGGGCGTGATTGAGAGAGCCATAACCATCAGGGCAAGTTCCGGGTGGCACCATTAGGCAGATGTTACTAGTTTTATTGTATACAGAACCCCGAGTCAAAGCCAGTAGGTGTGTGTATGTGTCGGGAGGGGTGTGGGGTGTAGTGGGTACCAGTTAAGGGTAGCACCACACAGCGCTTGAAACTTTCACTAGCCATGGCTTTTAAGGTTGCAAACTGACGGGATAACTCGGACCGCGTGGTCAGCCCAGTGTGTTTTGTGTAGAGTGGCTGACTGGCGGACTGAGTGTCAGGCTGCAATGGCTTCTTCTTAATGTGGCCTTTATGGCACTCCCACTCCGTGGAATCTGAGCCAGGAGTGGTCGCAAGCCCAGGGGTGGCCTCCGCCGCGCATACCCCCTGTGTCATCTCCAACAACTCCTCTCCTAATCCTTCCCACCGTACCCTCCGTGGTACCCCCCGGACTGTTTGAGTGAGCCCGCTCACTCTAGCAGCCCGGAATGTTCGATCTATTTTAGACAATCCCAGGAGCAACCAACCGGAACGGAGGACGGCGCTCGTCGCTCGGGAACTAGCGCGTTACAAGGTAAATATTGCTGCTCTCAGCGAGACCCGATTCCCCGAGCAGGGTCAGCTGGAGGAGCTTGGGGTCGGCTACACCTTTTTCTAGAGCGACCGACCAAAGGCAGAGCGACGCGACGCCAGTGTTGCCTTTGCCATCTGGAACGGCATAATTGGACAACTGCCCTGTCTGCCGCAAACTATTAATGATCGCTTGATCTCCGGGGAGGCAAGTTCACCACCATCATCAGCGCCTACGCACCCCCACTGACGAGCTCCGACGAGGCAAAGAACAAAGCCTAAGAGGATCTACACGCTCTCCTGGCGACTGTGCCGAGGACAGATAGGTTAATTTTCCTTGGTGACTTTAACGCCCACGTCGGGACTGATCATGCCATGTGGAGAGGAGTTCTAGGTCCCCATGATTTCACCGGCTTCAATGACCTGTCCGAACACCGTCTGATTCTGACCAACGCTCTTTTTCCGCCTCCCAATGTGGCAGAAGGTGACCTGGGTGCATCCCCGTTCGAGACTCCCCCTCCGTAGGATCCAAGCCAAGTGGGGTGGAACGCTCAGGGGCGGCTCCGTCCGCGCCCTCTCCCGCCTCTGGTCTTCTTGACTCTGTCTTGACTCTGGGCGTAGTTGGGGGAGGAAATAGTGCGGTAGATGCAGTGCAAGTCTACTATCACTTTAAACTAAATCACGCACAAGTCCCGTACCTGCAACACCCTGCTGTGAAGCGTACTGTGGATCTCTTCGAAATCAACGTTTGAACTATTTTTTGTGCCCCCTAATTGGGTTGCTTGGTAAATGCGCTGAAACAACACGGGGGCCAATTCAGGGTGCTGCAGGTGTTATTATTCTGGGATGCGGTCCCATAACAAATACCGAACATGGGGGGCGCGCGTACCCAATATGGGCATGCATAGGTGCAGACTCATGTCGCACCCCACACTCCCCATCCGTGAGAGATTATTCATCTGCGCCCGACCCCTCCTCCGGTCTTTTTGACTATGTCGTGCCACCGGGCACAGGCGGGTGAGAGAAAAGAGAGTGCGGTAGATACAGTAAAAGTCTACTATAACTTAAAACTAATTTGCGCACAATTCACCGTCCCTGAACCATTATATTGTTGAGCATACGGTGGACATCATCGAATTACGACAGTCGAACTGATGTGTGTTTAGAAACCAGTAAGACGTTTAGTTCAGCTACTTTTCTAAGTGGTGAGAGCAAGTTAGCGTGTCATCTGTGCAAATTGCGTGTACTGCACTAGCCGAGGTCTGGGTGGCATTTACTGTTGTGCCATGGACGGCTGTGACCGTTTATTGTGCGTGCATACGCCGTTGCAGCCAGCCAGGCTGTAAGGTCAGCGCGTCTCGAAACCCCCCGTTGGGCAGATGAATGACTTGGGCAGAAATGGGTGCTGAATAAAGGCCGCCAAGCATCCTAATGATTCTCGTCGGCTACAAGCCCTCTTAAGCTGGCATACCCGTGGGAAAAACGGGTCAGACTTGGCAGAAATAGTGCATTCTCTTTGCAATCACACAAATCTATCAACATAACTATTATGGTAGACGATTTTGGCAGTTTAGAGTAATTCATTTGACCCACTTGTGAAAAACTCGGCCGCCTCGGGGAGATTCGCACCCACACCACAAGTGGATCAAATGAATTTCTCAAATCTGCCAAAATTTTCTACTACTTAATTGTGCCTGGTAGTCATCTGGTGGATTCTAGACTGATTGCTGAGGAAATCCTGCTCGAGCAGTTAGCTTACTATATCAGAATTGGTGGATTCCATACGTTGAAGTAGGCTGGGCGGGTAATTTGATCCAAGTGTGACTAAACTCGTGGCTTCCGGTGCGGGCCTCGTAGCTGAGTTGGCTAGAGCGTTGGCTAAACTAAAGCCATCCCCTTGCTGGCGTTGGTTCGAATCCCACCGAGACCGCCCAGTTTTTCACAAGTTGGTCCAATGATGAAATATTGTATTCTAAGACTAGCATAGCCAGCAATTCCTCGAGGAAATTAAAAAGAGGCCCTAGGGCAAGCGGACACTCGTATTTCCACCGAAATCACTCATGTGCTACCGCATATGCGCGGTTGTGATCAACAGGCCGTGAACGCGTGTCTTTGTTGGTAGACTTTCTGGTGAGGATCACTCATGTGCCCTCAGACAGGACACGGGAATAGGAATGCACCCCCTATTTAAAGAGTGACCTTGCGCCAAATTTTATGAAGGTACCTTTTCCCTTGTCCTAACCCCGACACCACTTCTAACCCGCCAGTTCGACCGTCGCATTTGACGATGTCCACCGTATGCAGCATGGCAGGATGGAGCTCAAACCAACACCTTAAGTTCACCCACATCCTGATCTTATCCTTAGCACTAACACTAATTTTCCTGTGCTTTGGCATAAAGCCATCTGTATTACGAGGTTGGAGGGAGGGTACATAAGTGGTCCTTACAGAATTTCGGACCAGAGGAATCCAGATTTGAACCTTGGGTTAGAAGGAACAACGAAGTTAGACACGATCAAACTACTTCTCCATTTTTTTTAATGTGGTGTAAATAGATTTTGTTAAAGTTCATCCCTCAAGAACGGCAGCAATGTGGCCAAAAGCTCTCTATCAAAATTCGGAGCCCTTCATCAGAGTCTTTCCACGTAACTCAATTTCAAGCAGCTTTCTCCACCTGGGAAAAAGGCAAGTTTGGCAGTTGCTGTCAGTATTAATCATTGACTATGTATGCGAGATTTTCGATATAGCTGAGCTCATGCCGAGCAATTTTTAAATACTACTCCATTCCATCGTTCCTATCCGTTTAGTTAGATTAGTGAATAGGGTCAATTCGAAAATCATCCTTTTGCGACTAAATGTACGCGTATTCTAAAATCGAACTGGTGTGCCGGTAAGATTAAATTCTAACTAGAATGCACGGTTGACGAAAGAGTGTGTGCTTGGCGTCTACTCACCCAGGTGAAGCACAATAGCAAAAACCGGTTGCCTTCCTCGATCTTTGATGCTAGAATGCATCGAGATGGTAAGTAGTAGCTGGTTGAACAGGAGGTGCTGCTCTGGACAGGTAGTAGAGACGAGTCAACAGTAGATGTACTATCTCATACAATGTTGAACGAAGTTCTGAAATGTATTTTCCATTGGAAAATGTTACTTAAGTAGGGTTGTAATATTAACTGCTGTGCACCAGCGATATTTCAGTCACGTCAGGATTCCACCTCTCTTGACGGAGCTTCCCTCCGGCTGCCTGGCATAAAGGCACTAGGCAAAAACGAATACTTAGGTACTCTGAATTTTCCCACTGATTTTCAGTGCCTTAATAAATTCAAATATATTGTACGGAAAAAATGCATGAAAATATTCTTTCTCGTGCTCGTCCGGTAGCAACGTACAAACGTCTTCTTTTAATTTTATACTTGAAGAAGCTTTATATGGACGATGAAAATCAGTGGGAAAAAATTCCACACTTTTTATTGGTCATTTTTTGCTTCACATGGTTATTCATTTGATCCACTTGTGAAAAACTCGGTCGCCTCGATAGGATTCGAATCCTCACCAGCAAGGGGAAGGCTTTAGCACAGCCAACACTCTAGACAACTGAACTACGAGGCCCCCACCGAGAGCCGTGTGTTTAATCACGCTTAGTTACGTGGTTATAGCAGGCAGTCAGAAGGGAGTTTGTGCAAATCCAGTATCCTGCAATGTCTTGGAATTAGGCTGCACGAAAATTAATATTACAAGTCTACTTAAGTAACCTTTTCCAATGGCAAATACATTTCAATATTTCGGTTAACATTTAGTGGGCTTAACTTGCAGCTCTCGGTGTTGCCTCGTAGTTTATGTGGCTAGAGCATTAGTTGTCCCCTTGTTGTCATGGGTTCGAATCCCACCGAGGCCACCGAGTTCTGCACAATCGGGTTGAATTAATTTCATTGGATAGCATGTCTATTAGATACTGAGTGAGCTCTTCATCTTCACCCCCATCCGACTGCTTTTGTTGTCCTCTGCAAAACTATCCACTTGGAAGAACTCAATAAGCTAACTGTGCTTGGTCCGCAAATAAAGAAGCGAGTCGTATTAGCAATTAACATGTTAATAAATAAATACTTGTATCTGTCAAAGTAACTGCCTCAAATTAACTGGTTGAAGAGCTTCTTGTCACAAGAACAAAAAGGGTAAAACTGATGGCTTCCTATAAAGCGTCGCTAGTTGTCGAATGACTTCTGAAACTTGCTCAGCCGCCCTGGCCCTCAACAGGCCCTCCTTGGGATCGGTGGTCTGAAACACACGACGCAGAAGGAACTGGATCCTTTCCTCCGGACCACCGTACTTCTTGCCGCCCATCACTGGCGGCGGAGCCGTTGGATCCCTAATCAGGAAGGCTTTCAACTCTCTCCCGCCTGGCAGGGTTACACAGAGGACTCGCCCCACGCCACCAAACTGAATTTCTGGAAGGCAAATATTCTCAGGGTTGGCAACAGTGGGTGGAATCTTTATTATTGGCTGTAAAGACGCCATACCTACGAGAGGGTAGTCAAGGGATTCGTCCTTCTTTATAACCGCAAGAAATGCTTCCCCACCACCTCTGCAACTCACCGCCGCGATGTAGGCACAGTCTGTGGAGAGTTTGGCACGCCACACCACCTCTTCTGCATCTTGTAGACCTGGAATCACTGGCAGCACCATCTGACGAATAACTTCGCCTTTGACGGCGTTGATTAAATGAAGGCTATTGTCAATGGCTATGGTACCATCATCGCTCAAATCACACAGTTGCCCCCCGACGGGCAGACGTCGAACTGAATTCGCCTCACCCAGTCGTTTGCTGATATCAACTCGAGCGTAGTAGTGCGTTGACTTTGTGGCCTCCCATGTGTAGTGAATAACTGCCACAGTGGGCGCTTTTTCACAACAAAAAACGCGTTGAATGTCAGCATTGCGGGCAAAGTCATCACTAAGGCGCAGGTACTTGCCAATCTCGACCTCGTACTCAGTCCGCTGGAAGTTGGGAGCACGCAGAAGTTTCAGCTCGCCGCCACCAGCCCCGCAGCAGACAAACAAGAAGCCTTCCTTATCAACCAGTCTAGAACCACTTATCACGGGATCCGGAATACAAGTGCAGTCATCAAATTCGCCCGTGGTAAGTGAATATCGAGATAACACAGCCTGTGGTTTCCGCCAGGAACGTGGCCTATCCAGCGTCTGAAAATGCTGCTCGCTGGTGGGATCAGGCTTCACGGTAAGTAAGCCGTTCTTTGCCGATAGGGCCAGCACAGTCTCTCCACATAATGATATGGTACAGAAAAGGGGTGATGATTCCATGCCCTCAACGGAGCCATATACACGAACTACCTTCCTATCGTTCAGGGAGAACCGTGGGCCCACCGTACTGTCCTCCGTTGCAGCCGTAAAGTAGTTTACCCCAGATATCTCTGGCTTTCGAAACTTGGCAACATGGGTTTCCGAAATGACACCCGCAAGATTTAAGTTGTAAACGAGAGCAACAAAACGGCCATTGGAGCTGAAATAATACTCCTTCGGAGTATCACCAACGATGCTCTCACCGATTAGGTCCTCCAGGAGATCATCCATAAGAGCCTTGTTTTCGCTAGTAATGAACTGCTTTTGACAAACGAAGAAGTTGAAAAGGTCAAGGGGTTTTTGCGGCTCAACTTCAGTAGAATATGCAATATCTAGTGTAGGCAGAAACACAGGCCGGTTCAACTCGCAGCCTACATATTGACCAGGTTGGATGATATCGAGAGTGGCAATTTTTTCAGCAT
The DNA here is from genome assembly GCA_017591395.1 of Schistocephalus solidus. Classification (NCBI taxonomy): domain Eukaryota; kingdom Metazoa; phylum Platyhelminthes; class Cestoda; order Diphyllobothriidea; family Diphyllobothriidae; genus Schistocephalus; species Schistocephalus solidus. Next base: position 44,012 of record WEDG01002767.1, on the reverse strand, counting down.
TCAGCGCTAGGATAAGTTCACCACCCGCGCAAATTAGAATTTTTCCGCCTCTAACGAAACGTGCATCAGTGATGTATTTGCAACCAACGGTGAAGAACTTTCGCGTCTGCTGACGCTTGACACTCTCTCGAGAGGTCGAGGGCTCGCTGCGATATGTCAAATTAACTATTTCAATACCGGGGAACTTTAATGAACTGGGCACAAAGTGAAGTAGTTCCCCGGCCCCAGGGTCCATTCCGAAACGAAAGTGACTATCGGGATAGCCAGTGAGTACCGTCACCAGCTGTTTCGTAGCCTGATTCCATACACAAAAAATACGATGCGGGCCTGTGACGTCATACTCGACCAATAGGTAGTAGTCATCGATCGAGATGCGGATGCTACAGACCGCAAGTTGGTCACCACGCATTTTGATGGTGTTCAGAATATTGGCGTCCATAGCAAAGCGGTCGAGAATATCAGACGTGGCAGACGCCTCCTGCAGAGTCTCCGCCAGCCGCAACTCGAGGTTTGGCCGAATCCTTCGAGCCTCCTTAATAATAAGCTGTAAAGAAGGAATGAAAAACAGAAAGATGGATTAATAAGTGAGTCCTATTTACCCTTTTAACACAAATTTGCACATTCAACCTCGAAAATACGACTTGGTGAGCGTACGTCTGCTTTCGATAAATTATTGTCAGGCTGCTACATTTATAGTGCAGTTGAAATACTTAAAAGATGCTGGCAAGTAGGGGAATCATGGTGGGAGAGGAGGATGAAAATACAAAAGTGCAGTCAGTATCTTTTGATCGGTGTCGGGCGGGCGGGGGTTGCTGGCCGCCGGGAAAGGTAATCATATGCGAGCGGCGGACTTGGTGGTTTTGGGCTATGACAACTACAGAAGGATTTGCTACTTGCCCGCTTCTTGTAATGACATCAATGAATGCAGAGGCATGAAGAGAATTTAGCGAACGCAGACGTTTGCACGCCCATTCATCTTTTAATTTTTTTTGGATGGGGATTTTCGCAACATGCGAACTCGATGAATTTAAAAGAATAGCAACTTGACCTACACAACCAGAACAAAACGTAGGCCGAAATTTTTTTCTCCCACGAGTCTGTTTCGCCTCACCTTCGCTATTAAGGCAGCTTGAAAGTTTATAGGGAACCCGTGTGCGTATGGGTGTGTATGTTTGTGTGTGCCCCCTGGGGTGTAGGGTGTACTAGTTAGTCGTAGAATCACACAGGTGGTATTTGGTCCTCCATCTGTCTCGTATAGGTGGTGAAGGCTCCTGTGGCCACCTCTAGCTGGTATCCAAATCTCACCTGGGGCTACTCGAAGCTGGTTCTTCCCAGTTGCCACACCCCGGGCAACCGCCACGACCGGCGGGCTAAACCAGATGAGGGTCTCTGGTGTTGTGTGTGTCTCCACACCTGGTACGTCTGCTCCCTTCCTCCTGCTTTTTCGCCTCTCTTGTCCTCCCTGCCCTTCCCAACTATCCTCTGCCAAGTCCAATCCTCTCTTCCCTCCTACTTCTCCTCCTCCCCCTCCTCGCTCCCCTCTTTCCTCCTATCTCTCATCCTCTCTTTTACTCTTACTTTTCCCCCTCCCCTTCTCCCTCTCTCCTCACATTTCCCTCCTCCCCCCATGGTCAAAAATGTCATACGGCAAGGGTTACATGCAATCACGTAGGCGGTCCAGGCGAATCAGTCTTTCTCCCACTTACTCAACTCGCGACCCATATTGGAGTTCGGTAGCCGCCTGGGATGACTAAGCAGCCCTATTTATGGAAAGCACTTCTTACCCCCTCGCGGGGGAGGGGGCTAGAAAAGGTCCCTAAACAAATGCTGGGTCTCACAACAGCTGCAGCAGACCGTGGCTAGCAGACTGCAATTATATGCGGTTGAAAAACTCTAAACAATACGAACAACTCCTCTCCTGATCCCCCCTCTGGGGTACCTTCGAACTGCTCGAGTGAGCTTGCTCACTCTAGCAGCCTGGAATGTTTGATTCATTTTAGACAATCCCAGGAGCAACCGACCGGAACGGAGGACGGCGCTAGTCGCTCGGGAACTGGCACGCTACAAGGTAGATATTTTTGCTCTCAGCGAGACCCGATTCCCCGAGCAGGGTCAGCTGGAGGAGGTGGGTGCCGGCTACACCTTCTTCTGGATAGGCCAGCCAAAGGCAGAGCAACGCGACGCTGGTGTTGCCTTTGCCATCCGGAACGATATCATGGGACGTCTGCCTGTCCGCCGCAGGATATCTATGATCGCCTAATGAACCTCCGCCTGCCTCGTCGGTGAGACCAGTTCGCCACCATCATCAGCGCCTGCGCTCCCCCAATGACGAGCTCTAATGCGGCGAAGGACAAATTCTACGACGATCTACACTCCCTCTTGGCGACTGTGCCGAGGACAGATAGGTTAATTTTCCTTGGTGACTTTAACGCCCACGTCGGGACTGATCATACTACGTAGAGAGGAGTGCTAGGTCCCCATGGTTTTGCTGGCTTCAATGACAACGGACTTCTTCTCCTACGAACCTGCACCGAACACCACCTGCTTCTGATCAACATTTTCTTCCGCCGCCCGATGTGCCAAAAGGTGACCTAGGCACATCCCCGGTCGATAAACTGGCACATCTTTGACTATGTTCTCGACCGGAGGCGAGATCAACAGGACGTGCTGGTGACAAAGGCGATCCCTGGTGAGGACGGATGGATGGATCTCCGCCTCGTCATCTCCAAGATGAGGCTTCGTCTGCAACCACGCAGGAGACTCCAAGGTAAGCGACCACAAGGTAAGTTGAATACTGTTTTGTTGAATGTGCCTGCTCACCATCTACATTTCAGCAACGAACTGGCCAACCGTCTAGCCAACCTTCCAGTCGCCGAAGCGGTCACCCCCGTGGACAATCGCTGGATCAGCTGAGGAATACCATCCAATCCACCGCGCTGAATGTCCTCGGTCGCGCACCTCGTCAGCACCAAGACTGGTTCGATGACAACGACGCAGCTATCAACGCTCTGATCGTCAAAAAGAACCAGTTGCACAAAACATACGTCGATCGCTCTACCACTGCAAACAAGACAGCCTTCTATCAAAGTCGCCGCCTTGTACAGCAACGGCTGCGGGAGATGCAGGATGCCTGGATGACGCACAAAGCCGAGGAAATCCAAGGGTACGCGAACCGAAACGTATGGAAGAACTTATTTGCCGCCACCATGTCTGTATACGGACCTAACGTCAAAGGCACTGCCCCTCTTCTCAGTGCCGATGGCAGGACTCTGCTCACTGAGAAGATGCAAATCCTAACGCGAGAGGCGGAACATTTCCAAAGCGTTCTCAACCAGCCCTCCACCATCTCTGACGCCACTATCGATTGCCGGCCTGAAGTGGAAATCAATGCCGACTTGATCTCCCGCCCTCTCTCCAAGGAACCATCAGGGCCGTGAAGCAACTATCCAGCGGGAAAGCACCTGGCTCGTACGCGATTCTTGCTGAGATTTACAAGCATGGTGGACCCCAACTGATAAACTGACTCACAGTGCTCTTCCAGGAGATGTGGCACTAAGGAAAAGTCCCTCATGACTTCAAAGATGCCACCATTGTCCATATCTACACGAAGAAGTGCAACCGCCAACTCTGCGACAACCACTGAGGCATCTCGCTGCTGAACATCACTGGAAAGATCTTACCCACATTTTCCTCAATCGTCTGAATGCTCACCTGGAGCAAGGACTGTTCCCGGAAAGCCAATGTGGCTTCCGACAACACCGAGGAACAATCCACATGGTCTTCACCGCTCGCCAGCTGCAAGAGAACTGCCAGGAGATGCGGACTCGCCTCTACACTACGTTCGTGGATCTGATGAAAGCCTTTGACACGATGAATTGCGACTGGCTGTGAAAAATCATGCAGAAATTCGTCTATTCTGAACAGTTCACGCATATGGTGGGTCAGCTCACGACGGAATGATGGCGCACGTTTCTGACAACGTGATGGTATCCGAAGAATTCGCCGTGACCAACGGAGTGAAACAGGGCTGTGACCTTGTGCCTATCCTCTTCAGTCACATGTTATTTGCCATGCTATTGGACGACTACCGTGCCGAACGCCCCAGTATCCCCATTGCCCACCGGATGGACGGCCGACTCCTCAAACAACGGCGGATGCACTTCGCTCGCGTGTCTCCACAGCCCCCATCCACGAACTTCTCTTCGATGACGACTGCGCACACAATGCAACGACAGAAGAGGAAATGCAAAGGAACATGAACCTCTTCGCTGCCGCCTTTAACAACTTCGGACTTCGCATAAACACTGCGAAAACGGTGGTGATGCATCAGCCGCCGACCAATACCATCTATACCACAGCGGAAATCAAAGTCGATGGCACCCGACTGAAATCTGTGGATACCTTTACGTACCTGGGCAGCAATCTCTCCCGCAGCACCAAATTCGATGATGAGATCGACAATCGGATCGCCAAAGCCAGCCAAACCTTTGGACGCACGCAGAACGTCCGCCGGAATCGACACGGTCTCCACCTCAGCACCAAACTTAATATGTGCAAAGCTGTCATCGTACTGACGTTGCTGTATGGAGTGGAGACTTGGACGATATACAAAAAGCAAGCTGCCTCCGCAGAATACTAAAGCTGAAATGGCTTGACAGTATCCTGGACACGGAAGTGTTGGAACGAATAGGCCTTCTCAGCATTTACACTCAGCTGAAACAACCGCAATTGCGCTTGAGAGATCACCTTGTGAGGATGGATGACGAACGACTACCCAAATGACTCTTATATGGAAATGCCACCATAGGTTCTCGTCGACAAGAAGGTCAAGTACGACGCTACAAGGACACTCTGAAGACCTCCCTGAAGCAACTGCAGATCAACATGTTAACCTGGGAGGACATCACCCGGAACCGACCGGCCTGGAGAAGGACAGTAAAGAGAGGGACAGCAATCTACGAAGCCAACCGGATCACTACCGCCAAGGCCAAAAGAGCGGCACGAATGTCACCTACACCGCCACTGCCCAAACCCTTCCAATGTGTCCGCGCTGTCAACGCACCTTCCGCGCGCGAATCGAACTGATCGGAAATCTTCGAACGCAATGCAACAACAATCCGAGAACTCCAATTTCTGCGTCAACTTATGCCAACCATCCTTTGGACCCCCGACCCTCACGCTTGGCATCAATTCCATTACTCTCACCATCATAGAGACCACATCCCTCTACTCATCGCCTGTAACCCCCACCACCACCTTCACTACCACCACCACCACCATCGGCGATGGGGACTCTCTCCAAAACTGTCGTCAATGCGACCGCACATTAACCTCACGCATCGGCCTGGTTGGTCACTTGCGAATCCATCGTACAGAGACTTGTGAACCAGTGCCTGGAGCACCATCACACCGCAGAGATCGTCGCCTCCACAGCCCTCACTTTCCTTGCACATTCACTCATCGCATGGGCCTACTCGGTCACATGCGCGTCCATGACAGCGGAATTCACCGCAATGCCGACAACACCGATACATCATGCACACCCTCCGCTCCTGCCATTCTTACCGCCACTGTCACCCCCACTACCATGAATTACATCCCCCAGCCTCTACCGATTTCTCCTGCCCACAATGCGCCCGCAACTTCAACTCACGCATCGGCCTGGTCGGTCACCTGCAATTCCATCGCATGGAGGCTGGCGAACCAGTGCCTGGGGCTCCGACATACAGTCGCCGCGCCCGCCTTCACTGCCCTTACAGCTCCAGCACATCTACACACCGCATAGGCCTAATAGATCACATGCGGCTCCATGATAACCTACGATAAACCACCGTAGGCTTAACCACCTCAGTGCACAGTACCTTCACCAATACATACACAAAATTCTCACTATCATCATGTACCTGAGAATATCATGGCGTCCGATAAACCGTGGCTTGGAAGGCTGCCAATCTGACGCTCACACCAGACCATGCCGTCGACCCATTGTATGTGCTATGTGTTGATTGGTTGACCAGTGGACTGAGAGTCGGACGGCGATGGCTCCTCCATATCCCCTGATTTAGTGAATCCTGGTATGTGCGTTATGGGGGCCATGTCTTGCTGTGGCGCGCGAAGACGGGTACGCCGACCCGCCAGCCAATGCGCCCACTCCCACCTCAGACAACTGACTGGCTCGGATGGTGGTCTGATTGTGGGGGTGGGGGAGAGAGTGAGGTCAACAGCCCAGTGCATTTTCCTCAATATAAACAATCTGCGCGCTTGAAACTATCACGGTGCGCGAAAAGCCGTGGCTTGAAAGGTTGATAACTGACGGGAACACTATGACCGCGTGTTCGGCCCAGTGCGTGTTTTCGTGTGCCATGGAAAGCCGGCGGACCGAGAGTCAGGCTGCAATGGCTCCTTCTTAATGTGGTCTTTATGGCACTCCCACTCAGTTGGGATCCGAACCGCCCCTCTCTTCTCCTGTTGTGTTCATGTTTGGAGTAGGACTAAAGTGCGTGGATCTGCGCCCTCTCCCATCTCCGGTCTTCTTGATTTTGTATTGACACCGGGTCTGGGTGGGGGGGTGTGGAACAGAGAGTGAGGTAAACGCAGCGCAAGTCTAATCTCACTATAATCCAGCGCGAGTCACTGTCCCTGCACAACATACGGTGGACATCGTCGAACACGACGGCGGAACTAGTGTAAGTGCCCCTTAACGGTTCACGTGGTACATGCGTTGGACCAACACGGGCAGACGTTAATCGGGTTGCGCTCCCATAACAAATGCCAAACATAGGAGGGGGTGTGGTGGCATGCCTAGGGGCGGCTAGGTCCTAGGGGCCCCGTCCTTTCCAGCCACCTGCGCCCTCTTCAATCCCTGGTTTTCTTGACTCTGTCTTGACACCGGGCGTAGGTGGGGGTGGAGGAGAGAGTGCAGTAGATGCAGTGCAAGTCTACCATCACTTTAGACTAAATCATGCGCAAGTCACCGTACCTGCAGCACCCTGCTGTGTAGCGTACGTTGGACCTCATCGGAATCGACGGCCGAGCTATCGTGTATTTGTATGCAGGCATTGCGCACCAAAGCCAAAATATCACCTCCCCAACCGGGGGTGATATTTTGGCTTTTCCCCGTCCGCCTTTTTCTCCCTGACGCGGCGCCGTCTACAGAGTCAACCCCGTTTTACTAACACCGCGTGCTTATATGACATTCGCCTCTGTACGTACTCTGAGACGCGATATGATCCTCACCTACGGCGATGGAAATTTGGTTTCTTTTAGTATGGGGCAAGAATATGACCCATTTCAGGGAACAAAGGATAGATCAGCTTGTAATATGGGACGGGTGGTAATAGGATTGTTATGAATGGGGCTAATTTAAGAAAAGGTTAGTGTCAGCTTAATCCTAACCCTATTCATTGTTTTCGTCCAAGTTAGCATTCTTTGCCGGATTAGTAGTGTCGTACGATAGTTCTTTTGTTCCAACAAGTGTTTGGATGGCGAGAACTGGTGAACTTAACCTCACGCCGAACAACATGCTCGAGATCATTCCTAGCTGACCTGACGCACTTGTATACGAACCCTGGACGGGATTAAGAATGCGGCCCGCTCTGCACGATCTTTCATTATCAAACTAAAACGGATGCATTTTGAAACTAACGCAGCATCCTAATACCCGCCGCTTGTAAAATTGCTATTTTACCTGATACTTCGGTCCTCATACCACCAACGAAATATTTTGTGACTGTACTAACCCATCAACGAAGGGTAACCCTAATGAGCACATTGTACAGAGATAGGATTACGTTGGCACGTAGTAAGGTCGCGTATTACACGCTGACCTATCCTTTATTCCCTGAGTTGGGTCACCCACTGCGTTCTTGCCTAGAATGGAAGAACAGGAAAACCATGGTTCGCTAGATCGCCTTTTCTTTTCGTTCTTGTCCAGAAGCATGCATTTTCATTTCTATTAGCCACATATATGCAGGATAACCTATTGACAGGGACAAGGAGACTGTGGTGGTTATTTTGACTCATTAACTGTCGTTCACTAGCCTTACCCGACCCCCAGACTCGAACTCGCGCCGTTGGTTATCGAACGAAATTACGTCCACTGCTTTACCATTTAACCAGGGGCCCGACTTAAGGCTTAGTGACCAAATAGGTGCAAATCCGCGTATGACTGATTGACGGTGCTTAATGCGCCAGAAATAATCATCTCAGTCCCCCTTACCTTATTCGATAATCTCTTACTTTAATGTACTACTGATCACCATGCGACTGCCTGCGAGAACTCTAAATTGATCTCAACGAGAAAGGCTGCGTCCGTCATCCCATCTCCCACAAACGTATCTTTATTAAGGGTTTACTTAATCTAGCCAAAACCCCCTCTCCTGATTAAGAAAGATATCCAACCAAAATAAACTTTTTAATTCTTTTCCCACATTGAAGGTCCTCCTAATTTTTTTCCTTGATGCTGTTACAACTATCCAAGAAAAAAGTACCTCAGTTAATACGACCATTCAAAAGCCAAGACCAACTGGCTAACAACCTAATTTTTATGTGAAGAGTGTATCTGAGCTCTCTGAAAGACAGCCCAAAAACCCCAGATACAGCAGACGCCTACAACTATTTTGTCGCTAAGTTTTTCCACTTTAAGGACATTGTTGGCTATTTCAATAGAAATGACCGTCTACAAAACACATGTACTAGCTGTGATGGAATCTTTCGTTGCCAAACCGAGGAATCCCTATCCATCCGTATGCATAAACACCAGCTAGCAGTGGCGAGATCAAACCAGCTATCCCAGGTGATCATGCACACGCTGGAACCAGGACACGTTTGCACGTGAGAAAATCCTCATTTCTGACGCCTGGTCAACATAGTAGGACCACGAGCTCCTGATAGCTATGCCCACACATGAGACATGCATCACGGGCATACCCTCTCAGTGGCAGATACAAAATTTTCATAGACAAATGGAGACAAGCGTCACCAACTTTGACGGGCTGACAGGTGTAATAGGTG
>WEDG01002767.1:0-32500 GCA_017591395.1 Schistocephalus solidus | reverse complement strand
CACGCTAAACCAACTCTGGCTTCTGTCTACGGCCATCATGCTTGCAATCCGACTGAAAGATTAATATGATCCCTGCCTATACTGTTCACGCTGATTCCAAATTAACTGCGGAACATAATATTTAAGCGTCTGTCGAGCGACTAAGCCGCCACCTGGACATCTGTGTCATTAACCTTTTTTCAGCTGGACAAAGAGGCCTTTTTGCCCCATTGGATTATTGACTGAATTTGTGTGAACACGAAAAAATAATAGGCTTTGATAGACACGTGTGAAAATGTGCAAAGCAGAGGATTTACCTGATTCAAATCGAAGCGACAGACGCTGCCCTTGCTTTGCATTCCAACAAACACCGTATCACCCTTTGGTCCTGCAGCGATGCACTGCGGAATCCCTGGGCAATCCAGTCGGCATATCGACTCTCGCGGGGAACTGATCGGTCGTATTTGGAGACAGTTTGGTGGCAGCTGGTTAGCCTCCGTCTTCTTATAATTTTCACTGACCCACGAACTTGGGCCGATGATATAGCGCTCTGCGTTTACAATCAAGCAGGGTGATGGGACTCTTTTAAGAAACTGCGAAATTACGTGGAAATTTGGGATACTCAAGACTTTGATAAATATTTGTTCCTCCTCCTTAAATTCTTCAGAGATTAGCATGATTTTTGACTTTGTAATACTGACTATTTGCACCTCTGTCCCCTCCGGTGCAACATAAGTGTTCTCGACAGATTCCTGGTTAATGTTTATGACAATCAGTCCAAAGAGCCTCTTCCCATTCTCGTCAGTCTGTGTGTACTTCGCAAGGATGTACTCTTCTTGACCGGGTGGATAGAGTAATTCCCGAAAAGTGTACCTCGGCCATTTGCCAATTGAAAATGTTTGTACTTTTGTAAGGTTCCTCACGTCCCAGATAATGACAGACTGAGTGCGAGCATCAAGCATGCCTTTGCTCACTGCGCTCTCGTCATTCACATGGTCTTCCACTTCCTTTTGGTCGTCATCATCAAACGACCCGGTCACAAGTGTAACCAAGAACCGATTATCTGGGGATATTGTTGACAAAAAGTCGTTTTCTTCGCATTCTACGATTACTCGAGTCAATTCGGGTTGCATCAGGGGACTGTATACGGCAGGTAGCAGTGCCTGTAAACAATTTATACTGTTAGCCTGATTATCGATGCTAGATAACAGTGTCTGACCGACATTCATAAATTTGGAACCTGCCAGATGCCCAATTCTTCCGGCGATTTCGATACTCAAAAGCATTGGCTCAAGTGTGAGTTTGTGTGAAAGTCCACGCAAAAGATGAAGAAGCAGATCGAACTCAATATTCAATTGTAACTGAGGTAGTTGTCTGAGAAAGTATAAAGCACTTATGAGGTCGTTCATGTGACTCGCCTTGCCCAAGCAGCCGAACATAAAATCGAACTTGAACGCAAGTTCATAGTTCGTGTCAACGATGTCCACCGTAGAATTCACCAGTTGGAAAGGAACCTCTGTCAGCATTCGAAGGTTGAACATACGCTGTAGATTGGAAGTTAGATTTTTTGAGTTTTTCAACAGATTCTTTGTTTGGTTTGCCCAAAAATATTCCTGTTTTTGTGCATCATCCCGAGAACTGAGAGGAGATTTCTGTTTAGGTGTTTGATTACCGGTCCAGTATTTAAAAAGAGTTGAGTGGATAATTTGTGAACTGGGCAGAGTCTGCTCTTCGGTGGCCATCTCGACTGCTTCTGTCGGTTCCCTTGGCGTCACCGGCTCCCAGAAGCTTTGTGCACCTCTTCGGTACTGTTCTGATGAGAAGCTGTATACTATACGCTGATCATCCTTGATACACGACAGGTAATCAGCCAAACCGAGACTTCTGTCGCAGAGTAATCTGAGTAGGTGTCCCACAGGTATGCGGTTTCGCTTACTTCCTAACGGCGTGGCAGAATCCTGGTTTTCCAACTCCAGAAGATCCGACATTTCTGCTACCGCAAGGCCCGTGCGCGAATAGGCAAGGAACTTTGATATTTTTAAAATGTCCAAAAATGCCTTACGTGGTGATTCGAATGCCACCTGAAGTTGCTGGAGCTTCCGCCTAAAGGCTGTAGCAATGTCGTGTGGAAAAGAGTCGTCCTTGAGGGCAGTGTCATCCAAGTCGAGCAGACAGTGAACAAAGCGAGGTGCAGTGTTTCCCTGCACCGCAGACTGAACTGTTAGGCTCATTGGTGACGGCAGGACTCTTGACTTTAAAGCCGTGAAGGAGGGGCCGTGAGCCACCGTTATGCACGAACCTTCCCCATATCGAGCTTTGAAGGCAATGGCCATGGTTTCGCTACTGGTACTCATTAGGAAGCGGACTTTGAGACGGGGCAGTTGGTGCGGAATCCAGCGAAACATCTCCACATGACTGTAGGGGTAGAGGAGATCCAGGTCATCAAGTATTATCAGTAGTTTTGAATCTGCGGAGGGCAAGTGAAGCGAAGTTACCCATTGTTCTTACTAATTCTGCATACTCGCATATGCTGGTCAGTTTTGGGTTGTCGCACAGATCAGAGCGATATTCTAGGTGAATTTGATGGATGATGCTGTCAATGAGGCTCTGCAGGGTTGTCGTAGATGCGCTGCGTCGTGCTGAACGAGCGACGACAACAGCTTCCTTTTCTGTCAGTGTCGCTGCATTTGAATCCTTCCGTTCAATCTCCTAAGAAATAAATCAAAGAGGTGAAACATCGCATTAAATGGATTACAAAAAACTGCGTATGATTCCTAAATTACTTACTTACTTACGTATCCATCAAATCTATACAGACAGTGACTGTTCTAATTAAATGATAACTAAAATTCTAAAACCCGTTTTCAATGACTGAGGGTTACTTGAGTGGGGCTGTAATATTAATAATCGTGCAGCATAATTATGTGGCGTGTCTGGAATCTTAAGAGATTATGCGGCAGGATGATCAATATTACAACCCCATTTACTTCTCCCTTCCTAATCGAAGATGTATTTCAGCATTTTGGTAAAAATTTCATGAGATCAGTAGCTGGCTATATAACTGTTCACTTTCTAATCTAAAACATATGGTTTCCAGTTTTATCCATGCCCTTATTATTTCTAAAGCATACTTGACTGCACCGAAACAACGCTTGGCAGATCCGATTATAGGAAGGAAGGTGGTTTAATAACTTAGGAAACCCGATTTGTATGAAATAATGCGAGATGGAGCTGCAGTACTGTTTTAATACCATTAATATTCATTTAACGGGCTGGTGGCTCAATGGCAGAGCGTTCGGCTCAATTACCAATATTCATTTACGGTACTTCAGGCACAGGTCGTCTCTAATTACCCAGCACCCTGCTTCACTTAGGTGGCAAAATTAACGCATATGAATGCACATTAATAAACCACACTCTGTCGGCTGTGAAAGCTCATTACTTGGGAATATTCCAATGAATTTGATAGAACTAGGCTCAGCTATTCATGTCAAATATTGCAATATAACCAGATGGGCCTGCCTTGGGAACGTTCATTCCAAATGGGTACATAATTTTTAATGAAATCGAAAAATTGAAAAGTGAAGTCGGCAAACATATGTTTTTGGTAATTCATCATCGTCCTGGTCCATAAGTTTAACAGTGTACCTCCCTCGCTCAAATTTGCTGCAGGGTCTGAGGTAGGTAAAGACACTGCGTTCCTTGATATATATATATATATATATATATATATATATATATATATATATATATGAGAAGTAAAGGTGATCTCGGGGACTATAGGTGTATTGTCCTGACGTTTCAAAAGCATACAAGCTTCCATCGTCGGAGGTGAGTATCGTACCGCGTCTCACAGTATTTATAGGGGGTGATAGCCATTTTGTAACACAGTGTTGATTGTACGGGTTTACCTTAACAGTGTACACTTTAGGGAGGACGAGGTGGGGGTGTCCTCAATTGGTTTTGGCGTTCATCGCCCGCATACACACAGGAAGCACCACCGTAGTCACCGGGGCGAAGGAGGGGGGAGGGGGGTAATGGCTGTCAGTTGGCATGTCTCTCGTCGAGGGACGGCGTTTGGCAGCCCTCGCGTTTAAAAGTTGGAAGAGATGTCCCTGCTTCACTCACTCGCCAACGTCATCGTACTGCCTCTCAAACAATTCGCTTACCGTTTTGACTGCTAAGTACTGCGGGATTGAAGTGAAGAGAGAGAGGTGACATTAAATGACACCATGACCTCGTCTGCGGTGAGTCGCATCCCCATAAGTCGTTCCAGGAACTGAGTAGCTGAAGTGACCGTTGTGGCTGCGCCCGAGGTGAGAGACCTCATGTGTCGGAACAACCATTTAGCCATATTGAGTTTTGGTGCGCCACGCAATGCCACAATTGGACGGAGCGGAATATTGGCCTTTTTTACTTTGGGTAATCCGTAGGACCTTGCTGCGGCCGCATCTATTGGTTTAACAGCCAGTCTTACCGACTTAATTATTACTTTGTTTGTCTGCATCTCGGCAAGCGTTTTGTCTAGCTGCGTCATCAGCTTCTTCATCGGTTCACCATCGCATTGAAGGTACGCCTGTTGATCCTCCAGCAGGTTGTTGGCCTTCTGAATATAGTCCGTCTTATCCAAGGCAACTGTAGAACCTCCGTTGTCCGCTGGTAGTATCACAATACTCGTGTCAGCTCTCAGTGTCTTGAGAGCATCCTGCTCCACTCTGGTAATAAATGTGCGTGGTTTCTGCGCCATCACCAAGGCGGTTACCTGTTACCAAACAAGGTGATTTGTTTCATTGGATACCCCCGTTTGTTTGAGAATCGATTCGACTGTGGCTACGAGGTTAACCGGATCGGCGTCTATGGTATTGAAGCAAGCCTCGTGACTCAACATGAACCCATTTACGGGAGAACCTAGGATGGACATGCACGTAACCATGCCGCAATCGGGGACCGACGAAGGCGCAGTCATCAAAACTGCCACATCAACCACTACCCCGACAGACCAGGAGACATGCAGTCAGAAGGACACAAACAAGACTAACAACCCAGGGTACAAATTAAGGTCAATGTGGACACGGGTAAGGGCTGCCAACTACCAAACGCCGTCCCTCGACGAGAGACATGCCAACTGACAGCAATTACCCTCCTCCCCCCTCCTTCGCCCCGGTGATTACGGTGATTCTTCCTGTGTGTATGCGGGCGATGAACACCAAAGCCAATTAAGGACCCCCCTAACTCGTCCTCCCTAAAGTGTACACTGTTAAGGTAAACCCGTGCTATCAACACTGTGTTACAAAATGGCTATCACCGCCTATAAATACTGTGAGACGTGGTACGATACTCACCTCCGACGATGGAAGCTGTTATGCTTTTGAAATGTCAGGAAAATACACCTATAGTCCCTGAGATCGCCTTTTCTTCTTATTTATGTCCGGAGACGTGCATCTTCGCTTCTATTATATATATATATATATATATATATATATATATATCGGGTAAATAATTTCTGAAATTATTATGTGCAGGACATGGAGTCAGGTGATTCGGACATGACTTTTTAGGGTCATATATATATATATATATATATATATATATATATATATATATATATATATATATATATATATATATATTACTTTGGAGAAATTAAAATGCTCAATGTACTTGAAACTTGCGCAGAGCGTAGCGTAGGAGACTTGACTTCCCAGTTCCGGGCATCCCAAAAATAAGGAGCGGGCTGTCTGAACCTCGTTGCAGATAGGCCTCAATACAGGCCCTCTCCCGACTGAGACCCTTGATCATCAGATCACTTGTCCATTCTTCTGTTTTGTCGAGTAAACTATAAGCTACAAATGCCTGTGTCAAAGGACCTTGACCCGCCGTAGACAGAAACCTCAGGTGGGCCTCGGCCTCTTGTTGTGTTCGACGACAATACTCGTTATCGCAACCGACGAATGCTCCTTCCAGCCGTTGAAGCCACTTGTCGACCTCATTCATCAGACGTTCCTGTAATTGGCGAGCCATTATGGCTAAATAAGTTACGGCCGTGAGGTTGGGTAACACACGACTTGTTTGTCCGCCTTTTAGCTTCAGTGAATTTACTTCCAAAAGAAGCTTGCTGATCATTGTTCCTCCCTCATCCTCCTGCAGACACCTTGCATAATATGCCAGTTCAGTAAGTGTCTCAACTGGCAGGGTAAATGTTTGCATATCCTGGCTGCTAGCTGTAGGTTTCCATGGTTGGTTAACTCCGTTCGCTGCCTGGGCCTCAGAAGAGGCCGCAGAAGCAACGTTCTTGCCGGAGACGCGGAAAAGCTCATCACGTCGAGGTTCAGTTGACTCCACCTTGTCTAGAACAACCTGTGGGTGCTCATTAAGACAGAAATCACTGACAGCCGGTTCTTCTCTTGTTCGTAGAATGAAAGAAGCAGTAGCAGGTAAATTTTTCTCTTCCGCTACCCTAGACCACTTCTCGGGACCTAAAATAAATACAGTCAGGCATTTACCACTTCGTAGGTAAGAATCGACATTTTTATTCTGCTCTCTTCACTGAAAATATTGGCATTTTCTCGCTCATTGTTAGCTCAGAACACATCCGCTGCCCCCGATAATCTAAGGGGTCCTAAACCAGGCTCAATAACTCTATTTTTACTGGCGGCAACTGGTGTTGCCTTAAAACTTTGCATATTCACTAAAGGGTATAGGGCGCAAACGATAAAAGCATACTCAAACTACTGAGATGGACAGGACAAAGGCACATGGTGTTTGCAAGCGATGTGGGTTTTATATTTTTAGGAAGAAGATGCGATCGCTGGAACAAGAAGTTTATTGGTCTTAAGTTTCCGATGCTTACTCGAACCCATCATCAGGAGCAGTCACAAAAAGGGGTGATGATGGACTCGAGTGAGCATCCGAAACGTGAGCTAAATGTACTTCTTGTGCCAGCGATTTAATCTTCTCCTTCTTCCAAAATGCTTCCAGGAACTCCGAACTCGGAGCTCGGATGGTGCTGGACAAATAATGAAACTAACCAGGGCCGAAAATTACTTATCTCTGTTTTATTACAGGTTGTCCTTCAGGTGCGAATCCGAATGCCGCAGGCTAATGCAACTAACTTTTGCATAACGCGAAAATGTGGAGAGTGAAATCTTATTTTGCGGCGTCCATCACAAAGAAGTAAAAAACCGGAGCTCCGCAAAACGACTAAAAAAATTACGTTAGAAGTAAGGTTAAGTAGCTGATTGCGAAAATTGTGCCAGCATTTAGTCTGTTGAATCGTATACTTTCACAAAGTGTGCAACACAAATTCTGGTAGCTTCCAACATACACATACGACAAGAACCATTTAAAAATTTTAAAAATCAGTTTGCGGGTAGCAAACTTCCGGAAGGCTGAAATGGCGAGCGCTGCCCTCATTTTCGTCCTTACGCTGAGCTATACTCGATCTCACTGTCAAAAACTTGAAGGACGCACAAAATATATAGATGCAGACGGATCTCCCACAACTTTGTGCCCTAGGGTTGGAAGAATCTGACTATGAGATTGATCGTTGAAACTCCGTCACAGATGTTCGTTTATGGCGTGAATATGACTTCCTTCGCGCGGCCGCCAGGCCCGTGTGCGGAGCGTCAAAGAGGTCAAGTGGAGGCCATAGGGGGGGGCACGGCACGTGTTATCAAGTTTGACAGAGTGTGCACATTCCTTAACAAATGCCACACATGGCGGAGGGGAGAGACAGAGAGAGGAAGAGTCTACTCTGGGGGCCCCATATCCACGGCTCTCGCTGCATATTTCTCCCTATAATAAGTCTGATGCCATCGAGTTTATCACAACACGCTCTATGTCGTCGCTCACAAGGCTGCCAACTGACTAGGTAACTCGGTCCTCTCAGGACGGCGAGTCAGGCTCAGTGGTTTCTTATAGAATGTGGAATATTCCAAGTATTTGACCGTATTGAAGGGTAAAGCGTTGGCATTGCGACTGGGATTACCAGAGTGAAGAAACGCAGTTTGAACTCCTGCCTAGGCAAAGTAATGAATTGTCGTTCCATGAAACAGAAATGTTTTGAAATATAGACAACTTCCATCCAGGTATATTAAAATATCGGTAAAATTTAACCTCTTTCATCTATTAAATACTGCACAAACACCTGCTGATATCAAAAACTTTGAAACGCACCAGTTTTTAAATAATCTTCAACGGTGTCTTCGGTGCAGAGCCCCTGCTCGAAAAGCATTTCAACTCCATTTCTTAAAGCACATGCAGCCGACTCCCACGAACTGGCAGTTGCGGTCTGTGAAGAAGAAAAAAAGCAATAAAGAGCGTGGCTTGCTTGCGCCATAAAAAAAATCAGAGGAAACTTTGTCACCCAGTTCAAAATAGAATCCGGAACCGAAAACAAAAACTACATAGATCTTTACGCAAATGAAATTAGATTTATTCTTGCTTCTGTAACGTAATAGTATCCCTGTTCGCGGATTTTTATGTCTGACGTCTGATTCACCATAGGTAAATATTAAAAATAACTCGACTGCTTCGGTGCGATTCGATCCCACGACAGCAAGGGCAAGGCCTGGGTACAATCAGTGCCGTAACCACCTGAGTTATGGCGCCGTGACAAAGAGCTTTTAATTTCATTATATTTGAGGCACCTAAACAACTGCACAACAGTTTAACAGTCAATTCTGACGAGATCCACCGTGTGCTCGATAGGAGAGTGGTGCAGGGACCATAATTTGCGCGTGGATTGGTTTTAAGTGAGAATAGACTTACGCTGCAGATACCGCACTAGCTCCTCCCTCACCCACCTGTCACTGGTGTCAAGACCGCTGGAGGTGGGATCGGGCGTACGTGGAAGTGCTATAAAGGCCACAGGCGGCTGTTGCGGTATGAGCTTGCATCTACACGTGCCACAACACCCCACTTCCATGTTTGGCATTTGGTATGAGAGCGCAGCCCGAATAACGCCTGCCGCGCCCTGATCTAATCTAGCTCCGGTGTTTGTCCTGTGCATCTACCACGCGGCCCGTTTAGGGGGCACAGCCCACCCAACTGCAGCGCATGGAATTCATCAATTTTGATAGGATACGCTGACTGCCCAAGTAGGATTCACCAAACAATTGATCTACCATCCACCGGACGACCGTGTTGTCGTAGTTTCGTACCTCACCGGGGTCTTTGTGGTTTTTAAAAAACGGTTTGGCAATTTATTCAAATCTGCTAAAAATACTGTGATATCGGATTTTCATCGGGAGATGCTACGCACTTAAGCAGACATTATTCTCCAGGGTCTTTAGGGAAAACTGGGGTCTATGAGAGTCCGAAACTGTATATATGCTTACATGTGCATTTTTGCCTTGAATGGGTTTACAGAAATATACAAACGTCCATCATCACCGATAAATGTGGATCCTTGGAGTTGATCGCTGAACCGATCGCATAAGGCTGACCGCTTTTATTCTCTCCTCTCTCTAGTGGGTTTATTGTGGAGCATGTTTAAGTCCCTTGCTAAATAAAGCTACTAGGGCCAGATTTGTATATTTTGCGTGTGGCCTTGATTGTAAATAAAGAAGCTAGAACTTTTAACGCTGATTTCATACGCATGCGCCATAGCTACATGGGACGTAAGAGCACACAACCGGAGCAACTTAAGTGAGATATATAAATAATTTGATCAAGGATGGTAGTATGGCCTAGGCGTTCTTTCACTATAGGCGGCTATTCTTCTGGTCTCTCGCCCTGCTTATCCAGTAAGTCGAGTTCCTATATTCCTATGTTATGCATAAAAATCTCCTCTGTTGCAAAATCTGTTCTTCTTGCATATAGCCCCCCCCCCGGCAGAACAGGGTAACAGGAATCGCTCGTAATACAGATGGCTTTGCACTAAATTCCAAAAAGAGGATAAGAGTTATGGTATGATTGCAGTTAAGTTTAGGCTTAGGGTTAGCGTTGTGAATGCTCACATCCCCACGAACAGTCATCTCGCAGAAAAGCACGCGCGCGCGTTTCCCAAGCTGCATGCCATGAACGATGCGCTCGACAGCGTTCCACACTGCCTGTGACAACAGAGTTTTTATCAGATCTGATTGGTCCACCCCTGCGACAAGCTACTCGGCTGTTCTATAACTTTTTCTTTGAATTGGATTGGAAAAATATAGCCAACCTTAACGGGATGTTACAAATATACGCACCTTTTCAGTGAGGATGACCTGCAAGTGTTTCTAGTACACTTTATCGTGGGCAGTCGTGTTCTCTTCTCAGCCGCGATGGGATTGGGGACAACATTCGGGCACGCATACGCTTCGTTTGAACTCTGGGTACCAAGTCGGGAAATGACAGTTAGTTTCAGAGTTATAAACGAAAACGTTTTTCCCTCATGCGAGTTAGCACGAGGCCAACTGTGTTATCTGGAAGGGGCGTTCCTATTCCCGTGTTCAGTCGGGGTGGGCCACATAAGCATTTCCGTCAGTATCTCTCAACTCCGAATCTTTCCGCTAACTTTCTTAACTTTTTACAAAAAAGATGCAAAAAAGTATACAGCATGTTTAAGTTACTATCCTCTCAAAGGTGCCTTTGAAAAGGCAAAACATGTAGTTCTATGCGTCTATGCAACAGAATGGTTTCCTCATGCGATGTAATCGGATAATTATATTCTTGACAAAAGTCTATTGGTTTGTAGAGAGCTGCATCCTAATTAGAGGATAAAACAAGAACAGGCGATCGTCGAAACAGCAAGCTTACTAGCTTGAACTTTCGAACTTGTTTACCTGTTCCGTGGTCTGAGGACGCGGGAAGGGGTAAGGTGGTATGCTGCGTGTCCGAGGTTGCAGCGTGGTCTCACGGTACGGGGACTATGTGCGTCCTTGGCTGGAAAATGGTTCGCGCCATTAGGCGATGTGAGCGTAACGTGCGGCATTAGAGGGTGGGTGTGGGGTAGACCAATGTTTCTGGTTATGAAGTTGGTGTCGGAGTCCCAGGACTCCAGCGGCCCTTATCGCCGGTCCATGCCATTATCCGCGTGCCCGCGTTGTCGAATGTGTGGTCTCCCCTATTAACAGCCCATTTATGGCCACCTATTCGTGAAATTACTCATGACACGGAATCTGATAAGCTACACAATATTATTTATCTGCGCCCAGTTGGTCCTTTATCTGCATGACTCTGGTTTGCTCTCTATCTGTCGGGTAACGGGCGATACCCAAGACAAACCACGGCAGTGCGTTCCGTGACTTGTGATGCATTCCTTCTAAATGGTAGATGATGTTAACGTGCTAGGTACTCTTTCGATTTCATCCTTCGAGGGTGCCTAGGTAGCCGCTCCTTCCAAATTTGTACCATGGATGTCGTGCTTCCTGTGCTCATCGTCCCACCGGCCGCAGCAGTGCGTTTTTACCATTAACAAGAGTATCCTTACACCCCGCGTGTGTGCACTAGCGGCTGGTTTTTACGATAACCGAGAAACTGGATTTTTGATACGGGCAAGTTGCGCAGAGACCGGATGCAACCATCAGGCGCCAGATATTGAGACCTAACAACCCATTGTCACGCAGAAAACACCTTGAGTTGTTAATCGGATCTGGTGCAGTTGCGGCAAAGGCAAATACGTCGGGGAAACTGGAAGACTGCTCTAGACTCGAAAAGCCGAACACACAACAGTAGAGTAGAGAAATGACAGCAAGTCATGGCTCATCCGATAGGACCCAGTCACATATTCAAGTTCGAAGAGGCTGATCATCGCGTGAGACGCGAGTTGCTTGAGTCATGGTTCACTGGGCCCAGTTCGAGCATGAACCCGAAAAGTCAGACGACTAAAGGTGTTGGCCTATCGATCGCGCCTACTTCTCAATCTGGATTGTGTCGGTTGCCTTCCAATGTGCCATGGTGCTAGATTGGTCATTTGGGCCAAACATGGCTTATGTAAATAAAAGACGTATATCGGGTTTTTTTCCTCCCTTATGAACTGAACGTCGACGAAGGTGATGTTAAGAAGTTCCTGGTAGCCTACACCTTTCAGTAATAACGCATGTGCTATTTGCATACTGGCACTAAAACGCAGCTTCGCAGCAGTTGAATGCGACCTTTTCCACCTGATGTAGAACCAATTCTTGATCTAGGCTGAAGGTTTGAGAACCCATCGGCGTTCGTTTGATTTACTTGTATACTCTATCGTAGAAAGTGAAAAAAACGTTCGTTGACTAAACGCTAAGAGTCTCCTTATACCCTAGCTTTCTAGGGACCGCTAAGTACCGAGCGCCAAGTCCGGTAGGTTAGCTCTGGTCTAACATCCAACGATGCCACAATTTGATCAGGTTGGACAGTTTTTTCCTGGTGGGTAATTGTCAGGCATAATGGATAAATGGGTTCTTATCCGAAACTGAAAGCTCAGGTGAATACAATTACCAGGCCAATCATCGCATACATTTCTTCTTTGTAACGAGCACCTGGAACTCACGTATCAACCTCTATTCGAGATCATCAAATACCTTACTACTTGCCTAATACTCTGTTTACGTAAAATGGATGAGTTATCTTCCTTGCCATCACACCATCGTGGCCTTAGACAGGACCACGACCTCATCGATCAGGACGAAATCTTTCAAGGTCTATTTTAGTAGTCGCCAAAGTGTTTTCTGACTTGAGTAGTCTGTTGGAATCCCAAACTTATTTTCATTTCCGGGCAAAATGCCTCAAAAGCTGATTAAAGTATTTTGTTCAAATGGGCTAGTCAGAGGGCATTTATGGGCTTCGGATTTGCTCAGCTACAGTTCGCATTTAGATCACTTGTTAGATAAAACGATTGTAGTAACTGTTCGTAAACCCACATCATTTTATCCGTATTACGCTTTTATTCTTTGTGGTACGCGAGTAATAATGAAAAGCAAGTTATTTGAGGTAGAATAAGCTCTATCAAGCGAATAACGCATGCATTTTCTAAGTGGTGGTCATAGGCGCAGTTTTGTTTTCCCATGTGGCCTATGCTGTTCTCTGTTCAAAGAAATTGCGAAGCGTAAGTCCTGTGGATTTCATCGGGGCACTGTTTACAAACGAATATCGCGTGAGAGAAGGACATATTATGGCGAGACGCGGGACTTTCTCGCTGGCGCTACAACGCGGGCGGTTGACTGCTAATCCGCACCAGTAGTGACAGCATTGTGGCCAGAAGGTCCTACGGATGAGTAGCTTATGCTTGTAAGGCATTCGGGAGCGGAGTGCCTGACAGTGGGAGTAGGAATGCACCACGCGGTTAAAAGTGTTATTTTTTTGGAAAATAGAAAACTGTAACAATCAATAACTACTTAAACGTGGGTTGAACCATGATCTTCACAGTTCTGAGGGATTCTGGATTTTTATTTTGCCTAGAACTTCACGTCGTTTCACATCTCACACAAGCTTTCGCAGTTCCAATTCTCTTTTCGACTGGCCACCCATCCGGTCAAAAAGCGTAGCTAAAAACCTCCCCATTATTTAACCTTTTGTAGGTAATTGACCGGTAAAATTGGATTTTGCATGTAAATAAGCGTTTAGAGAGCTCCCCGCCAGTCGACGACATGGACAGGGCTTGGTCCGACTAGATGTTATGGCTCCCCTTAGGAGTTCCATATACATTGGAGTAGTGCGACTGCTAAGAAAGACGGCTTATTTTCGTTTAGTTGCCTGCCTTTACAGTGTTGGAAGTGCGTCTGGCTATCGGATTACGGGACGCACTCGTCTCGTCGTGCCGGCAGCTTCACAGCTACTAGCAGCCGGAGGAGAACGAGATTACTGACTGGGATGGTCAGTTCTGGCATAATAGCTGTCATCAGCCAACCCTTTGCGACCCCAGATTTGGGAGACCTGAGGTTTTAAGCCCTGTCCTTCGGATTATTAAGGGTTAGAAGGTCAGCTATATCTCCTGTTAACTGAGGCACGAAGTATGAACCCTAACCAGTAGCTTCATGATTAGCGGAAGCCCGCAGCTCCAACTACAGAGTTAAGCGTACCCTCCCGCCTTCCCACTCAGCAAGTAATCATGGCCCAGACTCGGAAAAGTCACAAAATTTATCAAATCGGTTCATTCTACAGAAAATGTCCGTAAACACTGACAAATTCATCTTTCTTTTTACCGTATTTGTTAGAGCCCATCTTGCTACCTGGGACCGGTTGTTCACTTTACTGCCTTGAAAAATAACTTATAATTTTCACCCACTTTTACTAGTGAACCACTTTGAAACATGCATCTTACGTTGGATTAGTATAGGCGGTCAGACGAATACAATTGTGAAACTACTATAATCGCTCAATCGGGCAATAAAATCAGCCGAATAAGTTCAAATGCTAAACGACCTATGTGATCCTTTTGCTTTTCCACTTTAACTTATCAAATATGTAAAGCGAGGATAAATCCATATTTTGAGTATCGGTTAACTGCCTAAGCATTAACTGAAAACCAGTACGCTCAGCTTCCACGATAAGGTTTATCTCGAAATCTTTATATTTGCTACTTCCCGTCATAGCTTTTCTATTTTAAACCATTACGCTGAAGGCATCCGTAATTTTTAACATCGCGAATTTACATTCGCGCAATTTTCTATTGGAAGTCCATTATAACCGTGAACCTTTTTTTTATAAACGTCAATTTGGCAAACATCCAAAGGTCAAATAATATATCGAAATCAGGTAGGCTGTCTAAACATCGAATGTGTTAGTCATTTTCAGGTGCACTTTAAAATTACTGCTGACACGAGAATTTCTGCATGAGGAAACAAGTAAGACTAAGAGACTGGTTACATAGCATCCTCAGGTTTACTTTATAAGAATGCGACGTGCCGGGTTATTTTCAAGTTTACATACGCCAAATGACGGAATTTGAACCAGCTAACAATGAAACACACAAGTACAGACATACGCACCATGTTTAGGCGATAGGCGGCCACAACGGGATCAAACGCATAAACGGCCTGTAGGGAAACCCATAGTGAATTGGCGACGGACTTCAGTTGGCGGATAACGTTATCGTAGAGTTTTTGTGGGAGAGTAGCCGGGGGAGTCGACCCATCAAATTCGTGACCTAAGAAAAACTGTTAGTCCGATGGACACCCTCAACAAGCAGATCTACGATTGGAATACATAGACAATCGTGGCCGGTTAGGGAACTCATCCATGTAAAGTAGTCGGCAGGCGGTAATTCACAGGTTGCTGCATCTTCAGCTGCATCGATCACCTAGGTTGTTGGGAGCTCTCAGTAAGGCTTACATTGAGTGCAACATAATGATTCTTTTAGAAGAACCTTCTTGCATGCCGGAAGGACAATCGAGTGTAAAATCTCCCGTTCAATGTCAAATTCGTGCAGGCGTGCAAAAATAAAGACGTAAACCTCCATTGAAGTCTCTTTTTTTGGCTCCAAGTTACTAGCTGCGAACGGGCTAACCGTAATTTCAGAAATGAGATGGTAGAAAAGTATGCTGGTTTGTTCTGGATTGCCAGAATGCGGGCGACGCTGGTGACCTGCCTAAATTCGCTCTTATTTTCATTGAAAGCCACTCGTAAATTTGCCCACCTTTTGAACGAATAATATGCAAAATATAAAAGCGGACTAAGATTTGGCAAACAAAAGCCATATTGTTACTTGAGCCCATTTTTTTGCCAAAAAACGCATCAATTTTCACGCCTAATTAAATTTCTATTAGGTCGACGGAAAAAAACTTTTCAACAGTACCATGCTAAATAGAATGAAAGTTTCTTCTGGCGGGTGAACCGGGATTCGGAGCAAAATGCAAAACGAAAGTCAGTACCCCCGAGGTTTTCTTTAGAACATGCTTACACTAATAAACCCAAATTAGCATTTTTTGCAAACTTGCTTGAGATAGTGTGCCAAAAGAAACTCGCACGGCATCACTCTCTCTCCTCCTCCTCCAGATGGGAGAGGAGGAGGAGAAAGTGAGGCAGATGCAGTGCAAGTTTTCTATCGCAGTAACCTTATTTACGCACAAGTTATCCTCTCTGTGCCACCTAGCTGTGGGGCACAAGATGGACTTCGCCGAAACCAGTGGTCGAACTGGCAGAATAAGTATCAAACACCTTCCTGTTTTCCATTCAATGTGCTTGGGTGGACACAGCGCTATTCCTTCGTTGATGAACGCTCATCGATCTTTACCTGAACTTATTCGTCCCGTTCTGCCTTGGGGCTCATTCACGAGCTAGTATTAATAGAGGCAGATTAACCATATCAAAGCCTGAGGTTGAGTATGACTGACTGATGACGGCTCATGTGCCAGAAAGAGCCATTCCAACCTCCCTTGTATTTGTTGGCACTGGTAACAGCGCTACTCAACCAGAACACTTAGATCTTCCCATAAAAATCGATCATTTGATATACGACCATGTCTTACGTACTTAACTTGTATCGCATCGCATCAGGATTTGTAAAAATGGTTCGAACTGTGTGCATCCGAGCTCTGAACAATATGGCTACTTGCCTGCATCGCTCACTTCTAGACTCAATGTTAAATTCAAATATTTGATCGGAGTGTAAAATCTTCAAGGATTTCCTTTGCATGATTAAAAAACGGTTACCCAATCGAAATTAGTGCAAGGCAAAAAAAATTTTTAAAAGCTTGATTTTTGCATAACAATCATATTGAACAAATTTTTCAAGGTACTTACATTATCTCCATGACTGCCAGGGTTTACTCTATTTAAATGTAAACGAGCAGTCAAAAAATTACTGACGTTTTATATGTTATTATTTTTTATGTCATCCCTTATGAACCATTTTGGTTAGCCTTGATTAAACGGTTTCCAATGTAGCTGTCTTCTGAAATTCTAGTTTTCGGTGGCAAATAATTACTGCCAAGTTGGCAAGGATTACTTTTTAAACAACACTGCCGTCTTTTTGAGAACGAACGTTTTGGACAGTGGCAATAGTTTGATGGACGAGGCATAAGTTGATTTTACGCTACGGAGATTTGCTTGCGAAAATCATAAACTTCCATAAGTTAGAAATCTACGATATATATATATATATATATATATATATATATATATATATATATATATATATATATATATATATATATATATATATGCAGAATAACATGACCAACAAAGACAAGGGAGACTGGAATGGCCATTTCTGGCTTATTAGCCGTCATCAGCCAGGCATACCCAACCCCAGGCGCTGCGGCGCCCGAGTCTCGAACTCACGACCTTGTTGGGCCGAAGTCCAACGCTCTACCCACTGCGCCACGAGCTCGTTGTCTTGCCGGTTTCGATCGGGAATATTAACAATGGTAGTTGGGCGCTCTCCGATCGGTTACAGGACTCACTCGTCCCGTTGTGCCTTGGGGCTAACTCTCAAGTCCCGCCAGCAGCCGTAAGGTAGCTAAGGATATAGGCAGAATAACATGACCAACAAAGACAAGGGAGACTGGAATGGCAATTTCTGGCTTATTAGCCGTCATCAGCCAGCCATACCCAACCCCAGGTGCTGCGGCGCCCGAGTCTTGAACTCGCAACCTTGTTGGGCATAAGTCCAACGCTCTACCCACTGCGCCACGAGCTCGTTGTCTTGCCGGTTTCGATCGGGAATATTAACAATGGTAGTTGGGCGCTCACCGATCGGTTACAGGACTCACTTGTCCCGTTGTGCCTTGGGGCTATATATATGATAGAGTGGGGTTCACCGATCTGCTTAAGGAACATGTATGTTCCAATGTGCCCTGGAGCTCAAATTAGAGTTCTCGGAGGCGGTCGCATAGCAACTTGAAGAATATGATGATAAGGTGGAAACGACAAAGACAAGGGAGTCCGGAAAGGCCATTTCTGGCTTATTAGCCGTCATCAGCCAGTTAAACCCCATCCCGGGTGTAGATCACCCGAGATTCGAAACCCGCGGCCTTTGTTCGTTGAATTTAACACTCTACCATTGAGCCACGAGCCCGTTGTTTTGTCGGTTTGCGATCGGGAATATGAATTATGATAGTGAGGTGTTCACCGATCTGGCTAAGGAACATGGATGTTCCGTTATGCCCTGGAGCTCAGACTAGAGCCCTCGCAGGCGGTCGCATAGCGACATGTAGTATATGTTGTTAAAGTGGAACCGACAAAGACAAGGGAGACCGGAATGGCCATTTCTGGCTTATTAGCCGTCATCAGCCAGTCATACCCAATCCCAAGTGTTGCACACCTGGGATTCGAACCCGCGACCTTTGGTAATTGAGTCGAACGCTCTACCATTGAGCCACGGGCTCGTTGTTTTTGTCGTTTGCGATCGGGTATATGATGATAGTATGTTGTTCACCGATCTGCTTAACATAATTTCGTTAAGGATCGGTGGGGTCTCACAAAACTTTTGAATAAAATGGAGCATCTTAATATGAATCCAGAATGGAGCAATAATGTCGAAGCCGTCCTCCCTGTTCTCAACAAGGTCTTGATACAACTAACCAACAGAAAACAAATCCTTCTGAACGTCAATGCTGTTGCCCTTTGAAACGTTTTGCCACGTCCAAATTTAAGATGATGGGACAATTTTTATGAACTACTGTGAACCTATTAAGTCGACTCCTCCATTCAAATACGCTGACGGAAGCCTACCCAACAAACTTCTGTGTTCTCCGCATAAAATTCTTCTGGCTCAATATCGCATACTGCCTTTATTTGTAGTTACCGCAGCTCCTGCCTTACGTTGAGACTTTAGATGAAATCAGATCACAAATTACAGAGTAAATTCGCTTGCTTCGGAACTTATGGTATGCAAATTATCCAAAAATGCAACCCTCTTGCCTTAACTGGGAAAATACCGCACACATATCGCGTCGAAACAGATATGCTATGTGAAAAGTTTGACCACATAGACGCAGGTCAATCTGTCTGCGTTTATTTCATTAGCCATGTGTTTTAGATAACTAAGCTGCAAACGTCCACAAAAGGCCGATGGGCGAAATTCGTAAAGCCTGCCACCGGCTGCCGTATGCAAGTTACGAGATTTTATGCGAGTAATTGAACCTACGTGACACTTTTCAAGAATCGGTTTGATTTTACATGAAACTTGAGGCACAGACAGAAAAGGGCGACTTCGCATATAAGAAAAAAGTTTAAGATGGCTTCAGCTCCTCGCACGCAGCAACAAAATGACCCCGCAATAATATGTTGCGTTGTAAAAAGAATGTGGGTACTTTTTTGTAACTTTATTCATCTAAATATGAAACACAATGTAATAAGGAGTTTGCTTATGCTTTCAGGTTCATATAGAATTTCTGAGCAATCACAGCCTCACCGCCCCAGTAGTTAAACATGACCTGCGCACTTATTCAAAGGAAAATGCGAACAAGGTTGAGACAGAAACCACTGATGAGACTAGGAAATTCGCATCATCGCCCTGTATTTCTTTGAATTGCTCACATCTTCCAAATAATTTTTGCATTCAAGATGAATTTAAAATTAGGGAAGAGGAAGGCCGTTCGATCGCGAAAAACCTTTCTTTATTCATCTGAGCTTTCGAACTCGTTCAGGAGTCAATTGTCGGGGATAGAAGTGACAACGGAACCAACTACCATCAAATAGGATAGAAACAAATCAAACGTCAATAATGTCCGGCTGGATGCAACTGCACCGGCACACGATCAGTACATCAACTGAATGCATCCTCATCTGAGACAATGACTTCATTCTATTCGCGGCCTGTCTTGCCTCAGGCGTGAGCAATAATCGCCGTGGCTACGAAGTTAAAATCGTGCCTCGTTCTATAGGCGTGGGCAGCCACTTGTGATAATCCGTCACCCAGTCCCACAGCCAACTTATATTCGTGTATGCGCGATCAGAGCATTCTTTCAGTCTGAGTTGCAGAGTTGAAAGAGCAGTTTAGTCACTGGATACAACAGAATACACCGACTGCCCAAGGGGATTTAATTGGTCTTTTGTTCCCATGACGCTTATGCACACGGTAGCTTTAGGCCAGTGTGTAATCCCTACAGCTATTCCGCAACAATGTGTTTTGTCATCTCTGACTTTTCCTTGAGGTATGGTAACGCATTTAATCCCATAGTTACTGTTACTCGTTGGGTCGTCTGGGGTTAACACGTAGACATTGGCTTACGAACGCTTACGGATATTCGTTCCGTACACATTGGTCTCGTAGATATCGAGCATCATGCGTCTTTTCTTCCAGATTGCTGCAGTGCGGCTGAATGCGGTTGAAGAGTTTTCTCCCGCAGCTTCTTTTATCAGCTCCCAGATGTTTGTTATGAAAAATACGAAATTGGGTGCTGTTCGTCGTGTTAACGCAGATCGTTGTTTTATTTCACGGTCGGGGCTTCCCTTGCGCGCCCATCGTGGAAGGACAACCACTTGTTTTTATTCTTCTCCAGTGAACTGCATACGTGGAAAGATTTAGTCGAAAAGATTATGGAAATTCAGGAACACGATTCTCCTTACGCTAATGAACTTGACAGCAGCATTAAGGTACCAAAGGATGGGCGCTTGCTTGGTGAAGGTCATTTTCCAGGTCAGATAGAATTCGTTCTGTTCGGAAATTGCATATTAATAGGTAAATTGAAGTTCACTTGATCTGCTTATAAGTGCCCCTCGCAAAGGTGAAATAAGTCTTTGAGGATAATTAAAAAGCGTTAATAACGTGCAAATTTTAAAAGAACTCTGTTTTTTCGTCGTATGATGCTTGCACTAAACCCAGCAGAATTCCCATAATATTCTCAACTTTCACTTTCCAAATGTGCGACTCACGAGCGAAGAACAAAACGACAAGCAGCTGCCAAACCCGAATGGTAGGATTTCCGAAGCCAGTAATCATGGGCGCATTGGAGGCAGTGTTTTCACATAAGCGAATGTTCAAATATCTATCTTCCACTGTTCGGAGGTTGTTACGGACTGATTTGGAAGAGGAATCATCTAGAAAATGTGCCTCCTTGAATCTTTTGGTAGGATCATTACATGAAAATAATGAAAATGTTTTGTTTCATCACGAAGTATGATTGCGACACTCGTTTTTTATGATAAATCACGTGCTTTATGACACCCTATTTTAAGTATAAGAGTGCAATACACCCTGTCGTGGTGCAGACGGACATCGTCGTCCCAACAACAACGCATGGGTTTATATTGTATGACACGGTGAGCTTATAGATATGGGAATGTTTCGTATCCACTTAATGCATTTTTAATGCAAGTCGGCACCTTAAGGGTGGAATGCATACGTAGAAAATTTAAGAAAATAACTGGACCTGTTGTGCAGGTTATACAGGGCGGAAAGTGTGGAGCGTGCTATAAATTGCTTGAGCAAATATTGATACTCGAGAATTTAATGTTTTCCGAGCATTTATGCATGCTATTGCGGAATCTTTTAAACTATTTGACCATGCATTTTGAGTAAACTTTGAAGATGCAGGCGCTGACGGCTCCCTTATATCTCATACCACCAGGTTATACCACCACTAATAAGAAGGGGAACCACAGGAGAGTACGAAATCTGTCATCTGAGGCCTATACGAATCTGACCGAATGCGTGAATAACATAACAGACTTATTTACTTCGAAAACGTCGGGGAAGGAAAAATCGACACCTGTGAGCATTCCTTTCGGAAATACTACAGGTGGTCGTGGTCACATACAGGGATCAGTTCAGTTCAGTTCAGTGTATTTGAGGGAAATTGGGTTACGCATTTGAACTTCCTATTTATAAAATAAAAGTAGCAAGAATTAGAAGCAGTGTAAAGAAGTTGAAGTCAAGTAAATGCAGGCAGATTCAAGTAATACACTGGTATTTTTAAGGTTAAATATTCATATAATCTTCGTGGTGCTGTAACATTTGTATTTTAAGCCGATGTTTGAATGCCTCTACAGACTGGGACATCATAATCGCCTCAGGTAGGTTGTTCCACGGTTCGACTACACAATTGGAAAAAATACTTCCTCACATCCAATCTTCCCTGGGGCACACGTAGTTTGAATGGATGACATCGGAGATTAGTCGTAGTGGCAAGTTGGAAAACGTCATCACCCTGGAAGGCGCAATCCATGCCACGCACGATATGGAAGGTTTGTATCAAGTCTCCGCGCAACTGCCTTCAACTCAGAGGATAGAGCTTTTAGTCATTTTGGTGGGTATCATCTGGCAGTTCACCTTGATTTCATACTAATTTTGTGACTCATCTCTTCACCCATTCAAGCAGATTGTAGTTGTGCTGTGTCCATGGACGCCAGGTCTGGATCGCATATGCAAGATGTGGCCTCACAATCTTACCAAATGCAGTCATCATCGAAAACTTTAAAGGCCCGCTTGATAGCGTACAGCATTGGATTGGTGGATTAAGCCGGCTTGAAACACTGCTTAGAAGGCTCAAGGTTGCTTGTCATCCAAATGCCAAGGTCCTTCTGCATTTCTCCTTCTCGGAGTGGCATTCCGTTCAAATAGTAGGGTCGCATCTCATTGCCCTGCTTTCGATTTCCTAGACGTAACAGGGTGCGTTTGTTTGAGTTGATGGACAAGAGCCATTTGCGGGCCCACTCATCCAATCAACGAAGATTGTATTGGGTATTGTCTCCGTTGGCAGCATTTTGGATGACTTTCAAAATTTTTATATCGTTCGTCAGCATAGCAAAGTCACAGCCCACTTCATGTACACAATCATTAATGCACAAGAGAAATACGATCTGTCCGAGCCCTGAAACTTGGGAACTCCACTGTCGATGACTGTGCGCCTTGATCGCTCTCTGCCTATACAACAGTTTCAACCGTCGAAGTCCGACAATGTCCACCACATGTTCCACAGAAGGGCGGTACAACAACGGTTATGGGCACGTGGTTTATTTTTTTAAGTGACAGCAGCCTTGCGATGCATATACCGCACTCTCTCCTCCCCCATCTGAGCCCGGTGTCATGACAGAGTCAATAAGCCCGGAGGTGGGAGAGGTCTCAGTTGGCCGGTGCAGCCGTAGCCATCCCTGGGTGTGCCACCACACCTGGCTTGGATCCCACGGAGTGGGAGTGACATAAAGGCCACATTAAGAAGATCCATTGCAGCCTGACTCTCAGTCCACCAGTTAGCCACTCCACACAAAACACAATTTGGGCTGACCACATGTTTCGAGTTATCCTGTCATTTGGCAACCTTCCAAGCCACGGCTTTTAGCGCAACGTGATAGTTTCAAGCGCGTCAGAATGTTTATATTGAGGAAAATGCGCTGAGCCATCGACTTCACTCTCACTCTCCTACCCCCACAATCCGACTACCGTTCAAGCCAGTCAGTTGTCTGATAGGGAGGTGGGCGCAGTTGCTTGTGAACTCGTCAACGCGTACTACGTACACAACCTGGTTCCCCCAAACACAAGCACCAGGATTCCACACAACTGGCGGTAGAACGCCTCACACCTCCCATCTGTGAGAGTACCTGAGGTCACGTTAAGAAGGAGAAATGGCAGCCTGCCTCTCAGACCACCAGTCAGCCACTCCACACAACACACATTGGACTTACTGTGAGGTCTGACTGTAATTGTCAGTTGACAACCTTCTTATCCACGGCGCTTTTCGCCCTGGGTTATTCTTGAGCTCAGATCGCACATGCAACAGAGGAGACACATGGAGAAAGACTCGAGGATCATGCTTGCCTCTTACTCAGCTATGCAGGCTGAGAGCATGTTTTTGTAGTGTTGCGTGTGATCATGTGTAGTGCAGAGTCTGATGGGGAGAGATATATTGTTTTGGTATAGCCCGCGGTGTTCTACCGCAGGGTTTCACGGAGACGCATGTGACCTAATAGGCCCATGCAGTGTGTGAATGTGCGTGCGCAGTGCGGACAGTTTAGTCCGGTGCGACGGGTGTATTTTGGTGCTCTAGGCACTGGTTCACCGGTCTCGGTGCGATGGATTCACAAGTGACCGATCAGGCTGATGCGTGACGTGCATGCGCTGTGACGATGAGGACAAGATATTTCGGTAGGTGCTGAGTCTGCGGGTGCTCTGTCGTGATCGGCGCAAGAGTGTGAGAAGATAGGATGGTGTCTGTGATCTTGGGCGGTGGGTCATAGATGAAGTGGTTATCAGTGGTTGTGGGGATCGTCGTTGAGGGTTCTGAGGCATGTGTGGTAGAAGTTTAGGTTGTGGGATTGTTGTTGCATTGAGTTCGAAGATGTCCGACCAGGCTGATTCATTAAAGGAACGTGTGTTGACAGCGTAGGCACGTTGGCTGGGCTTTGTCATTGACGGTGTTGATCCACGGTGCTTGTGACTTGCGAGCTGCCGTTTTGTCCTTAGGACTTCATAGATTGCTGCACCAGTCTTCACGGATATTCTCCATGCCGGTATATCCTGGGTGAGGTCTTGCAAAGGTCGCCGGGTTGATTTGCAGTTGCTTCAGAGATTGCTTCCAAGTGTCATTGTAGTGTCGTTTTTGACCTCCCTGTCGGCGCGCACCCGTAGCGACATCTCCGTAGAAAAGTCGCTTGGGTAGTCGCTCGTCGTCCATTGTCACCATTTGGCCACTCCATCGCAGTTTCACTAACCTCGGCATGGAGAGAATGCTGAGAATTCTGGTTCACTCCAGGACTTCCTTGTTTAGGATCCTGTCTTGTCACCTCAGCTTCAGTATTCTGGGGAGGCAGCTGAGACGGAAGTGATTCAGCTTCCTGACTTATCTCGAGTAGAAGTTCCAGGTGTCCGTTCTATAAAGGAGTGTCGTCAAGACGACGACATCTACAGTTTTGTGTTCAGGTGAATACCGTGATGATTCCACATGGAGGCCTGCAGTCGGCCGAAGGCCTGACTGGCTTTAGAGATGCGTTGAGCAACCTCGTCGTAGATTATCATGTTGCGTGAGAGCCTGCAGCACAGAAAAGCAAAGGTTTTCATCTTCCTTCCCTTGCAGCTTTCTCCATGACCCCGAGAAAGGACCATCGGGAATTTAGAAGGCTGTCTCAAAATTATATCTTCCATGCATCATTTTTCCCACGAACTATGTCGTCTTCATAACCAATGCCTCCGTAAAATAATCGCCAAACAATTATGTCATAATGAGCGCTTGTTTTGAATCATCTCCGTTTCGAATGCTGATAACCATCATCAGAATTACAATCTGAATACTGAGCTGTGCAGGCCTCAGATTTATCATTGATTCTCATGTCAAGTAGCACCCCTGAGCACATTATTTTGATCTCTTCTTACTAAATGATTGGATCTCCCATTTCCTTTCATACTACGCTCAGAAGCAACCTACCATGCTGCTTCATATG
The DNA here is from genome assembly GCA_017591395.1 of Schistocephalus solidus. Classification (NCBI taxonomy): domain Eukaryota; kingdom Metazoa; phylum Platyhelminthes; class Cestoda; order Diphyllobothriidea; family Diphyllobothriidae; genus Schistocephalus; species Schistocephalus solidus. The sequence continues at coordinate 7,306 of WEDG01002767.1, read as the reverse complement.
CACTCGCGGAGCTGTGTCACTGTGTTGACCCTACTCGAACTGTTGACGATCATTTCGGGCTCCTCTGTTGGTGGATGTAGAAATCAGCAATGAGAGTATCGTGGTTGCTTCTTTTGCAATTCTACCATGACCTTCAGGATCTCTACGGTCTTTTCCTCCTACGAACATAAGCGTACGGATGATGCCTGTGAAGGTTTCCCTTGTCTAGAATTCTTGACGGTTACGCTTAAAGCCAGTCAATAGGCATTGGGATCACACCTGTGGTGGTGAAAAGTAGCTTCTGTCGTTAAATGATTTCTCCCACGAGGTGGAGGGTTTTTAAAGTTTTTAACGCTCAAAGGCACTCATCAGCATGTCTCTCCTATTTAACTCGAATTTTTTTCTCCCCGGAGCGACAGTTTTTTATCCTTTTAAACCACAAAACCCATTCAACATATGCATTTTTCATATCTAATTTTCTGACCACACTGATTTGTGTCAATTATCATTTCCAATAGCTGACCTACTATTCAAACTTAATTGTGCTCGATTACGCATTCGTTTTAATTAATTTTCATCCAATGATAGTGCCCTTTCGGGTACTCAAAACATCTATCTATATATATTGGAGTTGATTGCCGTTGCTATTGTTTCGGGGAAGCATTGTATTCTGCGCTGGGTGGCAGCTGGGGCATGAAAACCGTTTTTGGCTGTACTGATTGTTAATCCGAAATCGGCGCAACCTGCGGTGAAGAGGTCCATGCTCCTTTGCATTTCCTTCTCCGTCACGGTGTTAATGGCGCAGTGGTCCGCGAATAGCAAATAAGGACTGTAGTCGTTGACAGGTGCGTTGGGGCCTGCGTTCGCCGACTGTTGAGAAGGTGCCCGTCAGTTCTTTAGGTGATGCGGAACCAACGGCTCTCATCAGGGTATGCGTTCATCAGCATAGCAGGAAACATGAGACTGAAGATGGTGGGGGTCAGTACGCAGCCAAGCTTCACTCCTTTGGTCACTAGGAATGCTTTGGGTACCGTCCCGTTGTCAGTGATGTGCGCCATCATCCCATCGTGAAGCTGAAGCACTATGCGCCTGAACCACACAGGACAGCCGAATTTCTGCACTATTTTCCACAGTCCGGTGCGATTCACCATGTCAAATGCTTTCGTCAGATTCACGAAAGTAGTTTAAAGATGGGTTCACATCTCCTGACACTTCTCTTGTAGCTGGCGGGTTGCGAATATCATGTCGGTTGTTCCGTGATGTCGTTGTAAGCCACATTGGCTTTCCGGGAGCAGTCCTTGATCTAGGTGACCGTTCAGACGATAAAGAAGGATACGGGCGAAGATCTTCCCAGCGATGTTGAGCAACGAGATGCCCCTATGGTAATCACAGAGTTGCCGGTTCCCCTTCCGCTTGTAGAGATGGACGAAAGTTTCGTGCTTGAAATCCTGAGGAGCTTGTCCTTGGTGCCACACCCCCTGGAAGAATGTTGTGAATTCTGCCATCAGCCGAGAACCCGCCGTGCTTTTACACATCCGGTGGGATTGCGTCAGATCCTGGTGCTTTACCACTGGAAATCTGTTGCACGGCCAGGATGGTTTCTGATAGGGAAGGCGGAAATCTAGGTCATTATTCGTGTCTACTTGAGGGAGCCCATCAGTGTCAGCATCGGAGATGGCTGATGAGCAACTAAGGACACTTCTGAAATGCTCGGCCTAGCGCTTCAGAATTTAGGACTTCTCTGTCAGAAGTGTTGTGCCATCAGCTCTGAGCAGTGGCACGGTTCCCTTGATGCAGGGGCCGTAGATGGCCTTGATGGCTTCGAATAAGTTTTTCACTTCATTGCGGTCCGCATCCTTCTAAATTTCCTCAGCCTTTTGGACCATCCAGACGTCCTGCATCTCCCACACCCGTTGCTGTACAAGGCGGCGGCATCTGAAGAAGGTTGGTTTAGTGGCGTCAGTTCAAAGATCCATGTAGGCTTTGTGAAGTCCATTCTTCATCGCTAGTAAGTTGCAGATGTCGGCGGCATTGCCGTTAAACCAGTCCTGGTTTTGACAAAGTCGGTGCACTGGATAACATTTCGCATTTGAAACCATCGTGTCTCCAAGGTGGCGTTATTATCTGGAGCATGCAGGTCATTCAGTTTCTCGGTTATTTGTTGCTGAACTCAGACAGTGAGCAGGAAAATTTAACGAAAAAGTATTTAACTTACCTGGGTGTCGCTTACCTTGGGGATTGCGTTGGGGTTGAAGTTGGAGCCTCATCTGAACGATGACGAGGCGGTGATCTGTCCATCTATCGGTATCGTGGATTGCCTAGGTTACCAGCATGTCCTGTCAATCTCGTCTCCGGACGAGAACATAGTCCAGCAGCTGCCAGCACCGCGATCGAGGATGCATGCACGTGGCATTCTTCCGCGTCGGAAGGCGGAAGAAGGTGTTGGTCAGCAGGAGATGGTGTTCCGCACAGGTTTGCAGAATAATGAGGCCATTATCGTTTCAGCTACCGAGGCCGTGGGGACCTAGCACTCCCCGCCAGACAGCGTGATCTGTCCCGATGTGGGTGTTGAAGTTGCCAAGGGCAATCAACTTATCCGTCTTCGGCACAGTCGCCAGAAAGGCGTGCAGGCCTTGGTAGAATTTGTTCTTCGCTCCTAATTGGGGTGGCAAAGGTGCTGATTATATCAGTGAATTTATCTCCCTTAAGACGCAGGCGGAGGCTCATCAGGCGATCATTGATACCCTGCGGCAGACAGGGCTGATGTCCCAAGATGCCTTTCCGGATGGCAAAGACACTACCATCTTCGCGTTGCTCTGACTTTGGCCGGCCTCTAAATAAGGAGGTGTAGACGGCACCCACCTCCTCCAGCTGACCCTGCTCAGAGAATCGGGTCTCGCTGAGAGCAGCAATGTCCACCTTGTAGCGCGCCAGTTCCCGAGCGACTAGCGCCGTCCTTCGTTCCGGCCGGTTGCTCCTAGGATTGTCTAAAAGAGAACGAACATTCCAGGCTGCTAGTGTGAGTGGACTTACCCGAGCAGCCTGGAGAGTATGGCGAGGGGGATTGGGACGGAGGGTATTGTTGTTTGTTTGAATTCTACGACCGCGTATTTTGCGATCTGCGAGCCGCGGCCGGCTGCTTCAGACGCGATAACCAGCAATTTTTAGGGCACCTTTTCTAGCCCCTTCCTCCGCAAGGAGGCAAACAGTGCTGTCCCTAAAGAGGGTACTCGGACATCCCAGACGGCTGCCGAACTCCACTATGGGTCAAGGTTTTGTTTTAGTAGAAGAACGACCCGAGTTAGACTGGGCCGCCTGCAGGATTGCTGTCGCCCCAACCGTAGGACTTTTTGAGAGGGGGGAGGTTATAAGTTCGGGAGTAAGATATACCGGGTGTGGAGGCACACACAACACCGAAGACCCTCACCTGGTTTAGCCCGCCGGTCGTGACGGTTGCCCGGGGTGTGGCCGCTGGGAAGAGCCCAACTTCGAGAAGCCACAGGTGAGAGTTGGGTACCAGTTAGAGGCGGCCACAGGAGCATTCGCCACCTGAACGAGACAAATGGAGCGACCAAAGGCTATCTGTGTGGTGCTGCCTCTAACTAGTACCCCTACACCCCAACACACACACGGCAGTTCGACCGTCGATTTCGACGAGGTCCACCGTATGCTCCACACCAGGTGGTGCAGGGACGGTGACTTGCGCGTGAATTAGTTTTTAGAGTGAAAGTAGCTTGCGCTGCAGCTACCGCACTCTCTCCTCCTCCCCCACCTGAGCCCAGTGTCAAGACAGAGTCAAAGAAGACCGGAGATGGGAGAGGGCGCAGGTGGCTGGCGCGGCCGGAGCCGCCCTGGGCGTGCCACCACACCTGGCTCGGATCCCACGGGTGGGAGTGCCATAAACGGCCACATTAAGAAGGAGCCATTTGCAACCTGATTCTCAGTCCGCCAGTCAGCCACTCCACACAAAACACACATTGGGCTAACCACGCGGTCCGAGTTATCCCGTCAGTTGTCAACCTTCCAAGCCATGGCTTTTAGCGCACCGTGATAGTTTCAAGCGCGTCAGATTGTTTATAGTGAGGAAAATACGCTGAGCTCTCGACCTCACTCTCTCCCACACCCCCACAATCAGACCACTGTCGGAGCCGGTCAGTTGTCTGATGCAGAAGCGGGCGCAGCTGCTGGTGACCTCGTCTACGTGTACTACGCACACGACCTGGCCCCCCAAACACATGCATCAGGATTTCACACAACAGGGGGTTGAACGGCTTACATCTCACCTGTGTGAGATAGCCAGAGGTCACGTTAAGAAGGAGCCATCGCAGCCTGACTCTAAGACCACCAGTAAGCAACTCCACACAACACGCATTGGACTAACTGCGAGGTCTGAGTGTAATTGTCAGTTTGCAACCTTACAAACGCGTCGGTTATCGTTACCGCACACTCTTCTCCCACCCCCCACCTGAGCCCGGTCTCACGACACAGACAAGAAGACCGGAGATGAGAGAGGTCGCAGGTGGCTGACTCTGTTAAGAAAATCGGGTCTCGCTGAGAGCAGCAACGTCAATCCAGTAGCGCACAAGTTCCCGAGTGACAAGCGCCATCCTCTGTTCCGGCCAGTTGGTTCTAGGATTGTCTAAAAGGGAACGAACATTCCAGGTTGCTTTTTGAGCGGACTCACCTGAGCATCCCTGACTCAACAATGGGTCACCGTTTTGTTTGATTCGGAGAGCGATCCAAGTTAGCCTGGGCCGCCTACGGAGTTTTTATTTTATTTTATTTTTATTTTATTTATTTATTGCCAGTTTACAGGCAAGGTCAAAAAATATATATGAAGTGGAGGGTCAAGCTGACAGTGAAAAAAACTCCTGATCGTTGTTTCAGGTGTTTTCAGGAGAAAAAAACTGCAGCTTATTGAGTAATTAAAGTTCTGGTCAGGGACGCGTTGACACAGGTGCCCGGTGAAGAACTTATCCATTCAGTGTTATGGATCCGGTATTCTGCACCAGCAGGTATTTCGGCGAGCGGCTGTTCGCTGTTCACTGAGAAATAAGCCGATTGAGGTCTAACGAGCCAGCAATATTGCCCTCAGCATGAAGTCCGGCACAGGATTCAGAGTCCGTGAACGCAATCAGAACCGAAGAGAGCTTCCACAGAGTCAGCACCCAAAAGTTTTGGAAGGTGTCCTGAATGTAGAAAACTAGTGACAGCTCGTGTAAACAAGGGAAAGCTTTGCTGAATTTTGATACTTCCGTGTAGCTTATTCCAGATTGCTATAGCGTTTACCGAAAAAAACTGTCGGTATCTAACTGTGCGTGCCAAAGGAAGAAATAAAAATAAATCTCGATGACTAGTGTGCCGAGAGTGGTCGAGGTGCCTCAGAGATATAAGAGGGTTAAATGTACGACTGTTTAGTAGTTTAAAATAGTAGTAGTTTAAAATAGTAGTAGTAGTAGTAGTAGTTAAAATAGTAGTAAAAATAGTCCCTTCTGTAATCTGCGAAGCCAAAGCGGGTCAAGGCTTGTAAGCTCACAGCGTTGGTGATAGGACAGGTTTCGGTGTTCTGAATAGAATACTCTTTTTGAAAAGAAGTGCTGGACTGATTCTATCTTCTTTCGTTCAATAGCGTGCAGAAGGCTACAAAGAAACGAGCAGTTTTCCAGACTAGGCCTGACATACATTTTAAAGAGGCTGATTCTAATGTTGACGGTTATAAAATTTCTGAGAATAAACCCAGTAGTTTGGCGTGCTTTCGAGACAATCAGGGCACAGTGCTCTGACAGATTAAGACTACTAGAATATAATACGTTGGCGCGTTGTTTGAAATCGGTTTCGAATTTCAAGTACCTCGAAGAAGACAGGGTACTGGAAAATTAGTAAAGAATTGTCTTTATATTCCTCTGAGTTTGTAAATTGCAACTTGGACCCTCGATCTTTGCTGCTTTCTGAATCTCATGCCGGTTGTGTGCTCCCTGCATCTGCTCTCAATCGCGGAAGGGGCTCAAACCAAAGGCTGAGTCCTTATATTTTCATATTTTTATTGTTTAATCATCCTAACTGACTCTCTGTTAATTTTGTGGCAATTCTAACATGCAAAACTCAAGTTCCTTAAGCTTATTGTCACAAAAAATTGGTCCACGACCTAGTTTTGAATCTGCAACACAAAATTGCTTGGGACCGTCTTTCGACGCCTCTACCCACTCGGTCATATTGGCAGGGAATCTTGTTAAGCAAGTTAATGGACAAGCAGAAAACAATTTGTAACTATCGTTATTCTGCTATTTGTTCACCTCCCGCTAAACGGGGTAAAAGTTCAGTAAGCTTAACTAATTTAGCTTACGAAGACGAAACATGTATGGGGTGTTTCAGCCTCCAGCAGAAATTCTCAGGGATGGAGCAGGAAATAAGCAATCTAAGACAAGAAATAGATAACGTAAAAAGATCTAAATCTTGCCCAACTGCTAAAAAAGCTCCTGTTCGTAATTAACCTACCACAAAGCAAAATTCGTTTTCATATATAGCTTCTTCAAGCTTACATAAAAGTCACATAAACATATCGCGATTGCTGGACCCGGTAAACCAGCGGAATTTTCGTTACTTCCGAAGGGAGCCCCATCTAGTCCTTGCTCCACTCCACCAGTACTTATTTAGAATTTATATTTGGTAAGCACCGGGAAGGTACTGTCTAAGCAAACATTAGTAACGAAATAAAGTTATGACAATTTGTGCAGATAAAATGTCCTGCTATGTCAAAAGTTAGCAATGTTTAAAAATAAGTGGTGAACTAGAAATAAATAGGCAGTGAAAAAAACTCCTACCATAAAAATGGAGGCAGAGTTCAATTGGCCTTCATTTTTGAATAGAAGGTAGGAGAAAAAACTGCTTAGCAAAAAATGGTCAGGTGGTAGAATAGGGTAATACTGCAGTAGCATTTCAGAATGAGATAATGAAACGTCGAGGTGATTCGTTCTTGATCACTTAGGCGTATGAAACAAAATCTTACGAAAATGCGTCAATGAATTTAAGTCCTCAGCATCTTAGGATCCATAATTGAATTATGATGATGGTTACTATCCAAAGAAACGGTAGCATTTAAGACTGTGGACCACCGAATGTGAACGTCCGAATGACGTCATCGTTTGGAGTACTGGTGATATAAGGAGACATCATAGTTCATGGGCGACTCGAGGTAGTGAAAATATAGTTTCAAGAGGGTGACTTAAATTCCCGATGGTCCTTTCTCCGATTCATGGGGAAAGCTACTGGGAAAAAGATGAGGAAAAAGGTTAATAGAATCAGTGTTAAGATAAATGTGCAGTCTTCG